>OX465243.1:10950950-11225686 GCA_949987775.1 Aproaerema taeniolella
GATTCAACAGATACTTATTAAAGGAGAATGGGCAAATTGGTACAACCCTCCAATAGCGATGAGTTATATGTCCCTGGACAGGTCTTTTCAATTGGAACAATAGTTACTATGACAGCTAAGTTGTAATAGTTGTCCGTTCGGAGTTATAGGTACCTAAAGTTAAACAAATAAAAAAAAATATTTTGCAATTATTATCGTTTATTGGGGAAAATAACAATAATGACGTTGTAGATTACAGTATTCCATAATTATTTACAGAAATATAAAGGGATTACATTGCTTAGATCAAAAAAAAAAACACCTTATTTACCTTACATACTAATATATTATACAAATATTTTTTTTTACATTTACAAAATAGAGTCAATTACATTTTGATTGTTCACAGTTCGTCCACGATAACATCATTTAGGAACACTGCCGGTGCAATAAAGCCTTCATGAATTGCATGTCCTAAATACCAAATAATTGATATAATATGCGCGCATGTACCCATGGTACGCCGTCCTGACAAGCATGTACAGTAGTGTTGAACAATGTTGTTGCTGCCTTCGATTTGGTTACTTTTTATCAAAATGTAACAATAATAAGTTCTTGCCCGGACGTGTCTAGATTGAATGCGCCCACGCAGAAGCCACACTTCTTCATTAATTCCATAATCTGGCAGGTCATCCAGTTGATTTTCTCTGTATGTCTCAATAAGGTATAAACCGTTATTAAGATGCTCCGCGCAGTATGATCTTGCCAGTTTTAGCTGGTATGTACCCAAAGCCAGTATCATTATCTGATTTAGGGTGAGCCTTGGGAAGTTTTCAATATTGTGGGCTTCCATCCGTTGAAAATCAACCCTTCGGCTATTCAGGCGCTTTCTCTCGACATATGTGTATAGAAGATTCGGTGAATCCAATGTTTCTCGTATATGACTCAGGAACTCTTCTGCATGTTCATTATCTGTTATCGGTACATGGAAGTGATTTATAATCGCTGCAGCAATTCTAAAGTTTTCGAACATATGCGGCAGTGCCCGATTAAAATATGATTGCCGTAACAGTTTATCATTACGTTTAAACCTGCCGTTCACAACTTCCACTACCCATCGGCACATTGTAATGGCTCGTGATTCGTTTGCCTGTTCCGTAGTGAGCTGGGATTCTCGACGGTCTTTTGTTGGTGGCACGTAATATTCATAACCCCAGGCTTCGATTGCATCCAAGCTGTCTCTGAACCCACGGTCCAAAATGAACACGTCATTTGGTTGAAGCAAATAATGTAAAGGGTGTTCTTCGTCATTCATGATATCCTGCATTATTTGCGCGTCAGTTTTTGTGGCAGCGTACGGCCCCAAAACATCAATAATATAACCATCTGACGATACAATCAAAAATGGCTTTAAAAGATTTCTAAACTTGTGGAGGCTATATGACAGCCGCTGGAATAAGAAGTTACTACTTTTATTGATGTAGACATATGTTCCATCACATATTAGAATTAGTTTGGTATTCTCTTCATTTCCAAAAAGGTTTTTTGGAATGACTAGGTTTCTGTCTAAAAGATTTCTTCTGTCAATGTGATCTAACCCCAAGTGAAGTATTACATATTCATTTGTAAGACATTCACGTGCAATGTTCAAATATCGTTCCAGTTTTCTCCTGGACATATTAAATAATGACGCAAGCCTTTCATCTGAATCTCCTGTACGAAGTTTTGTCAGGTATATACCTAATGCAGTTCTTGGATCTTTGCATCTTTCGCTGAGTGAAGGAGTTTGCTCCAAAATAGAATCGAATTGATCACCATCAAGTCCAACCCAGAAACGCATGTCTTCATTAGACATGGCACCTCTTACATTAAAATTGAACCTCGCTCCACGTGCAATGGTTGCTCGCAGTATGTCGCAAGCATCACTAAACTGGGCTCCAGTAAAATAATTAGTGGTATTGCAAAAATCTGGCAGCTCATCCCAGTTGTTTCCTTCGAGGTGTTCTCTACATACTCTTGCACCGTCGGGGATATACAACTTGTATTCGCACAACATGTGAACTTTTATAGCTTCTGGTATTCGGTGTCGTGTATCATTACCGCAGTTGGAAAAGATACAGTGCCCAGGAGTACTAGGTGCTCTTTTGTATTCAGGAGCGAAAACTTGGTGAACATTTTGTTCATCAGGATCATTGGCTTCTTCCACTTCCGGAACAACACCAGGTAGTCTAACGGCATTTTCAGCTCTCTGCCAACATCGATGACATACGCTTCGTGTGTTATCAAACACAATCTGGAAACAGTATAATTATTTCATTAAAATCGGATTATAATCAAAACCGTTTAAAGCAACATTGTTTAGAATACTATATTGGTTGCATTGATCGAAAACATTTTGGAGAATTATAGGGTTTTTACCGACTCGCTGCAGACGCGGTCATAAATCATTATCAGTGTTTCTATCTCGCTTCTACTTAGGGGTCTTATGGGCTGGCCTAGTTCCGCGTTGTTTTCATGTCGATAGTTAGTATCGATAGAAAATCATTTTTGCGAATATTGAGGTTAGTTAAAATTAAATGTAGAGTTATATTACTGAGACACTTATCTATTACTTTATGAAATGAATATACTAAGATATAACAATATATTTATAAATAAATAATGCAATATTTAAACAAAAAGTCAAAACATTAATGTATATTTTCGAACGTTACACAAATACAACATCGTTTCTTATGTTAATTAGACAACTATGATGGTTATTTAGTGGTCCTCATTACGTAGCAAGTAAGGGTATTTTGCTACCTGAGTCGATGACTCACACATATCGATACCGACGTTGCGCTGCTCCCAACCCTTTATCTGTTATGATTTATGACCGCGTCGGCAGCGAGTCAGTAAAAACCCTATAGTGTAACGTCAAAAAGTGTTTTGAACAATAATAGGTAGGTAACACGGCCACATCTGGCACAGTATAATGGCCAAAGTCTATTAAGATAGTAAAAGTAAACAAAAGTGTCGAGTTTAGGGTCTTGTCTCTGTTTAAGTGCAATAAAGTGTTTACATACATACATACTTCTCAGAAACAAAATACACTACGCGCATTAAAACCAAAGTCTGTTTTTCTCATGTCTATTCATTCAGTTTATTTATCTGTACACAAGGTAGGTACTTAGGTACATAAGACGCACCGTCAAATGTATATATTTATATCTCTAGAAATATGATAAAATACTCACCTCCAATACTGCATGTTGTTGGATGTATGCAGCAAACTCTGGTTGCGCTCTCGGAAGATTATCCGTTAAGACGTGTTGTTGATACCTTCCGCGGTAGAGCCCTCGCCGACACATAACACAATTGCGAAAACCTTCCATTGGAGCACAATAGTCCGAGGTCCGATCAATAAGCAGTTCAATAATCCAGTGTGATAGCCAAGTTCAGAAAACAGATCAGAGCACAATGTCCATGTAAATAGCCGGGTCAACGTTATAAGCAGATATCAGTGTCCGAAAAGATTGCCAAGTCAAAGTCGTTAAGAAGTATTGCATAAACAAGAAACGTAACACTCGCGCACAGTACCAATGAACGACTGTTACTTGACTTACCTGAGGGTCCCAAGTTAGAATACGGACACACCCCCGCCGGGGAGCGGGGGCGAGGTGCGCCCGCGGCTCGCCTCATACCACGACGGTACCCAAAACGCACAAACAAAAGAGATGCAGCTATTAAAAGTCATAAACCATGCTATTATTCTTTGAACTGGCCAGGCGGTACACCTAAAAGTGATTGTGTATACTGAAAATAATACTTACAATAATAAAAACAATGTTGCAATAAAAACTCGCTCATTGTATCGTAACAAATAGCGGCTATTGTTCAACAAAAAGCAAATCAATGTACGAATTACGAGGCACACCAACCAAATATTTATTTCAAAATCCCTTTTTGGAAATGGAGAAAACATTAAACTAATTCTAATGTGTGATGGAACACATGCAGCGGCTTCTCGGGACCTTGACCAGCTCATCGGTGCATCTTGTGTGAGGCCTACCCACTCTGTGTCTTGTCAATGGCTATATTCACGCTTATCGAACTTGCCCTAAGTATAAAAAAAATATTTGTATAAAATATATGTAAGGTAAATAAGTGTTTTTTTTTGGACCTAAGCAATGTAATTCCTTTATATTTCTATAAATAATTATGAAATACTGTAATCTACAACGAAATTATTGTTATTTTCCCCAATAAACGTTAATAATTGCAAAATTTTTTTTTTTTTTTATCTTTAGGTACCTATAACTCTGAACGGACAACTATTACAACATAGCTGTCTTAGTAACTATTGTTCCAATTGAAAAGACCTGTCCAGGGACATATAGCTCATCGCTATTGGAGGGTTGTACCAAGGTCCATACATTTTTGCCCATTGTCCTTTAAATAGAGGGGGAAACTGTCAAACAACGAAAAAGAGATGCACGTACCGACATGTGACGTCACCGCCATTTGTTTGCGTACGTAAAAACGAGATAGCTAGCTCTCCCCACATAACGAGATAGCTAGTCCTTACGATAATATAAATGCTAATAACTTGTTCATTTATAAACCAATTTTAATACTGTTTTCGAATATTAATATATTTCTAGCATTATTTTTTGTTTCACATACAATAATTCATAAAATCAAACACTGTCAACATACCTATTGTATAGACAGATCTTTTTCCAATTTCAAATTTAGTTACATCCCTGTTTTGATTTATAGGTGTGTTATAGTCTACTTACATCCCTATTTTTGGGGAGGTAAGAAGTCTTTCCCGAGCATGGAGGATGAAAAGAGTTTTTGTTACTGTAACTACACTATGTAAATGTACGGATTTTATAACCAACTAGCTTCCCGCCCGGGACTTCGTTCCCGTGGGAATTCGGGAAAATTATGTACACTATGTTCATCACGATGTAGGATTCTAATTGTGATTTTTTTTTTCAAATCGGTCCAGTAATTTCGGAGCCTATTCAATGCAAAAAAACAAACAAAAAAAACAATCAAATCTTTCCTCTTTATAATATTAGTATAGCTGATGTGTCCCTAACCTAACCAATGTTACCCCTAACCTAATTTTTTCAAATCGGTCCAATAGTTTCGGAGCCTATTCAATGCAAACAAGCAAACAATCAAATCTTTCCTCTTTAAATTATTAGTATAGATGTGCCCCTAACCTAACCAATGTGAAAGACTGTTGTTATCATATTGAGTGAGTTTAAATTCCTGCGAGGCTCTAAACTGTCATTTAGGTAACTTATGAATAAGACGGTTAGTATATAACTGTTATGAAATAAATTATTGTCTATATTCCTAACGTCCATATTCCCTAACTTATTAAATTTAAGAGCTATTTTTTGTTTGGTGTATAATTTGGATTATTCTTAATACACTAAAACTTATTTCTTATTACATACTAAATTGAACCACACAATAACTCTAAAATTTAAAAAAACTATCACTCCCGACATTCAGTAAATAGCTTATAACTTTTAACGGCCGAACCAATTTTGATAATATAGCTAAGAACCATTACGATCACGTCAGCTTTCTAACGAAAAACTGCATAAAAATCGGCCCATTCGTTTCGTAGCTGCGATGCTACAGGCAGACAGACACACAGATACACAGACACATAAGTCAAACTTATAACATCCTTCTTTTTGCGTCGGGGGTAAAAAAGACGAGGAACAACCGAATTTCTATTTGCGTAACTAAGGTTTTTTACAAAATATAGATATGCAAATTTTTCATACCAAAATCCATTAGCCAACTTAAGTCCTAATAAACCTCATTGTTACGTTTTAGTATGGCTGAGTTCCAGTCTTTAAAACAATACCGACGTTACAATAGGAGATGATTTCTAAAGATTTGTCTTCTTTTCTCAGATATTTGTTAAGTTTCTATGATTTCTTATTTTAATATGGTTTCTACCATGTTGGTTGCTATGAAAGATGAATGACGAAGCTTAAATATTCAAAAAAATTGTGAGATGTTAGTATCCAAGTAAGGTTCACAGTTTGATATTATTGTCGTATTCTTAGGTCCGTATTAAAGAAAGAAAGAAAATAAATTTATTTGCTACACAGAATGCCACTCAGACTCTGATCTATATATACTAAAGTAGCAGTCGTCCGAGTTATTTTGATAGTAAGAGAAAGAGACAATTTATTCCTAAGTATAGATCAAGACTTGAGTCTCCTTCTGTATACGGGCCTTAGACGGGTTATCGACCGACTGTAACTTAGTTGGCGTTATCATAACTTCAAAGATTGTTCTCACTACTCTCAAAATCTCAAATAAATGCGTCGAGTTACTCAGAGGACATGGTTTGACAAAAGGAAACATGAACGCATTGAAACTTGGGCTAGTATATTTATTTATAACCACACTTATAATATAATCAAGAGTTTGTAGGTTAACGTGACTCTAAAGTGGCTATTAACTCCTAAAACAGTCACGTCATAAACTTACATTGTATTCACTTCTATCGTAACTATTAAGTATTATGATTATGACACTTCGCTCTGATTTATTATGTATTTTGCTATATTTTATTACTTTTGCCGTGAACTTAATACACCCCTTTTCTTCGCAAACTGATAAGTGTGTTTGCGATCGTTCAGAATTGCATGTTCTATATTCTAATTTATGGGTGTCGTTAAATGAGTGTACGTTCAAACTCTTGTTCTGTCGCATAGTGTCAGTACGAAACAGTAGACCGCACAAAATCAGGGCAAATCTTGGTTAATCGGTGATAGTTTGAGTTTTATTTTTCGATCAGATGTTGTAGAAAAATTACTATGTCAGAGTCAATAAAATTGCAACAATGTCTGAAAAATTTCCAAATACTAAAGTTTACATACAAATTACATTTTATAAATGTGACCTTAAATAGTGGACGAACAAACTAGCGTTGAATTACGGCACCAAGTTCTGCACTGCCTCACGCGACCAACCGACCATGCCTGCCCGGCATGCTGGGGCTCAAACTCAGGACTACCGACGAACACCCAGTTTTTTTATTTTATTATTATAAGATGGGTTAATTCTTGATCTCAATCTTGACCATAAAGGTCAACCCAGAAACACCTATAAAGGCACTGGTACTCCCACGCACCGACGGAACACAGCAAGCTGTTTGGTGCCGGACTTCGGTAGGAGGGTGGTCGCGAACCAGACGGCCCTTTACAGAGCCTACCACACCGCATGAGACCATAGGACGAACTTCAGATTCAGAAAAAAATAAGATTACTAGATTACTAGGATAGATTACTAGGAGGCAGGTCTCATTTGTGTTTCCTTAGTCGCCTCTTACGACACCCACGGAAAGAGATGGGTCGGTGTTACTCTCAACCGATCACCACACGGCAAGAACGTTGCAGAAACGTCCATTAAAGTTATCTATTTATTTATTTAACTTAATGCACTAAAGTACATGGGCGGACTTAATGCCTAATGGCATTATCTACCAATCTACCTTAGGGTGAATCTTGACTTGTGCTACTTTAAATATCATACTGTCACTGTTCGCCTTGTTCGCGTAAACAAGGACGGCATTACATATACATGAGCTTTAACGAACGTTTCTGCAACCAAGCGCCAATCATTTAATCTTTTTTTTTTACTAATGGTTAAGTTTAAGTCTGCCACTTTCATAAGTAACATCGGCGACATAATATACATTTGCGCAGTAAAGCGCTTTTTTCAAAATTCCCATTTGAACCCAAGATAACTCGTATAAAGTCACACGCAGCGAGCTATAAAACAAATGAAAATAACAGACTCACCATAAGACTGCTAAGACTAGCGTGAGGTAGGTGATAGGCGTAGAGCTCCATTTGCTCAGCAGTGGGATGCAGCCCAGCCTGAGTTACCGGATCGGGTGGCTTGGACAGCAGCGTCTTCAGCGTCGCCAAGTCTTCAGCCTTAAACGTCGTGACGTAACCAGTCTCCCACGCACTACCGTATCGTCCAGCCCTGCCTTTTGGATTGAAACCAATTTGATAAATAAAATAAAACACGCAGGTAAGCGTTTAAAAAAATACTAAAATCGTTAATAGGTTTCGCCCTTGTCATAATCTACTTCGAATAAGTGGTATGAGTCTCTAGTTCTCCTTACGAGACACAGATGGCACTAACCTATA
This sequence comes from Aproaerema taeniolella, assembly GCA_949987775.1. NCBI lineage: Eukaryota > Metazoa > Arthropoda > Insecta > Lepidoptera > Gelechiidae > Aproaerema > Aproaerema taeniolella. The sequence continues at coordinate 10,959,119 of OX465243.1, forward strand.
CGCACGACGTAATTTGCTTAGTAAGGGAATGAGAAAGAAGATGGCTCGATGTACTATATTGCCGTGCCCCAACAAGTTACAGCAATAATTTATGCAACATACAAAAAAGGAAAGCACGTATTTTAAATATGTAAGAGGCCAGCGCATCAGGTTACTCCATTTTTATTGCAAAACCGCTCTAAACACAACTGCACAGAGTGCGTGCATGTGGTAACCTGAGTTGCGGCCGTCCATACATACAATTTAATATATGTATAAAGCAGCGGTTTAAAAGTTATTTGCAATTTTTTACATAACCACAAAATCTGTAATCATGACAAGTTTTCATGCGTAATGAGTCGACATAAATCTCGTAGCTGGTCCCATTTCATGCAAGGTAGTCGAGGGCTCGCTAAACGGGAACGCAACACTACTGTTTACCTACTCAATGGGGAACCCTACGTTATTATATTCTGTAAAAGTGGGGAGCGCCGAACGAAATAGCATAACAATAACAATGACTGCATGCGAGTAAGTCAAAATGACAGACAGACAAATGACGTAGAATTGGCATAAAATATGGCTATCTTAAGAGATGACCTTAAAATATCCTGATCCAACCTTCATGGACTAGGCAAACACTCACACCACGGACATTTTATATCAGTACGAACTGGTGAATGATAGAAAAAATATAGTTGTCACTACTTCTTGCCATTTTTAGAGTTTTCGGTTTAATAAATACAATATCTTTTTCTTTTTATTATTGACTTTTTTCCACTGCTTTAACAGTGATTTCACTAATATTTCTAATAATCATTCTTTTTAAAAGATTTTTAACACAAATATCATCTGTGTAACGTCTGGGGCACCATCGGGCCAAATCATTTCGCCGCTTGACTTAAAGGCAGAATTTCTAATCTATCGTGGCTCAGTTGGTTAGAGCATCAAGAGATCTAATCCCATCCGCGCCGAATATTTTTCTTTTCCAAAACATGTGAATATTCCTCAGGCGGGTAGCTTTTTAAAAAATAAACCATTATGAATTAATTAATAAACGCCACACATTGTACGACATTGAAAGGCCATTTGGCAGTTTAAAACAAAGCTCCTAGGGTTAGCCAATTGCGCCACATATTTGACTATACCTACACGATAATAAGAAAAAGAACTGAAAGGCCTACACTGAGGAATAAATAAATGATGTTGATGTCTAGAGTTTCCATTAAATCTTGGTTCTCTTAAAACACAGATAAATACACATACAAACATTTGGGTAAAAAAACAAATGGTTAACCCGCCTGAGAATCGAACCCAGGAATCGTCCATTCAAGTGCTCTGCGTCTGAATTGACGGTTCCTGGGTTCGATTCCCAGTTGCGGCAAACATTTGTGTAAAAGCAATGCTTATTTCCGAGCCTGTGTGTTATCTTATCCGTCTTTGTATAATTCGTGGGCTACATACAGCAAACGAAACGATAAAAATATATATAAATACCTGCAATTTGTAAGGCTTGTGATATACTTATCACATCCATTTCTTTGTCTCCATCTTCGTTGATTACGGGTTTTACTAGCGAATAGAAGATTATTCTTCGTATACTCCTAGAAATAAAACAATTGTTTGTAATTAGAAATGTAACTTCGAACTATGACCAGTTAACAAGGAATGTTCATTTTTTTTTCAAATTAGGACAAAGTTTGGTACAAAGGTACAAAGTAGGACAAAGTTTACTCTGGTCCATTCATAAATAATATGTTGAAGTCAGTGTATTTGAATACTAGAGAACACCCGGTTTTGCGGAGAGATTTTGGAATATACAGCCTTATTCCTTGTTTACATCATTAGACAGATAGATAGATAGATTGACACTTTATTCAATCGACATAAAACAGCACAACACAGCACAATACATACATACATAATAGTAACACAGTAAACAACAAGCATACAAGTAAACATGAATCAGCAAGCAAACAATGAAGAAAACAGAGTAAGAAACAGAAACAAATAATTTCATAAAACTATTTTACACCGTGTCATCTGTATCATGCCAATCAAATTGGCGCTGACTCAGCATATTGCTGCAGTACCATACTTAAGTGAACCTTTGTGTAATATTTCAGTTTTCTTAATGTAATCAAGCAAGGAGAGGCCTGTATAAAATGTCAATTAATTATCAAAGCTTGCTAAAATTTTCTTGCTGAAACTAAATCTGCAAAGAAGTCTGGTCCATTCATAAATCATATTTTAAAGTCAGTGTACTTGAATACTAGAGAACACCCGGTTTTCCGCAGGGATTTTTGAAAATACCGCCTTATTCCTTGTTTACATCATTAAGTGAACCTTTGTGCAATATTTCAGCTTTCTAATCTCAAGTCTGGTCTAGAAGTTGATGGAGGCATCAATGAGTGAGTCAAGACAATCCCGGATTCTGATTGGGTTAATTTAAATAAGCTAGCAAAAATCAAGGATGTGAATCAGTCCACGAAACTGAACAACTTTCCCTGAGGAACACTGTTCGAATTACGAAAAAATATTTCGCCTCTCCATACGAATTTGCCTTTGTTGTCGAAAATGTTTTTTAAGAATTTCATATCCTTGGGGAAAGTTGTTCAATTTCATGGGGATGATCAAAGTTTCGCTAACTAAAGTCACCTCATATATTAACACGTGTGTCAATTCAAATGAAACCAGTAAATTGGATTACTTACAAATTAATACCAAGTCCAATAGCGTCAGTGGCCACCATTACTTTACATGAGCTTTCCGGATCATTGAATTTATTTGCTTGTGCCAATTTAGTGCCTGGGGGTAAACTTCCATATATCACTGCTACTTCGTGTCCCCTAAAAATAGAACACCCATGGTTAAATGAAATTTGTTTTCCAAAATAGGACTCATACGAAAGCTGTACTTTTTTATATTACTTTTATACAAGCTAAGTTCAATTTATAGAAAACCCGGAATACATTACAGTAAACATCGAAATTAACCCATGTTTGATGTAAAATAAGTGTAAGACCAATCTGCTACGCGAGTATTCCTTATTAACTTAATAGTCAGTATTCGGGTTATAGTACAGTTTTGTCTTTCTTGTGTGAAGGCCGTTGGAGTAATTAGGGCACCTCAATTTTTCATATTTTTCAAATAAATAAAACGAAAGGACGTTGTTGTTTTTTGATAGAGGCGAACTTCACGTCAAGTCGATTTTACAGATGATCGACCTGCATTGAAATGAGTCTGTAAGCTAAGACAGTAGCCGCAATAAATTTTTACTTTGCTTGTACAAAAATAAATTAACAAATACATGGCTATGGGATACCTGCCTCAAGGGACTGACCTCTGTTCTATGGCTCGACTTACACTATAAATGTCGTTCTTATTGAAACACACTATACAGTCTCCTGGTTTAACACTGTCTAGAGAACCAAGAGCTGTATCCTCTACTTTTAGTTCTGTTAGTCTTTTGTAGCTTCTGACCTGAAAGAAAATATTTATTTGTAGTTTTTTTCTTTATTCATGTAGTTATGAGTACCCACCCGACTAATATAATTGACTATGAAACAATATTTACTATGGTCATAATATGTATAAGTGAACTGATAGAAATATAATAATGATGAGACTATTTGAAATTCCTGTGGTTCTAATACGTATTTTGTATGATTTGATGATCTAATTCATATTATATTTTGTAACTTTTTTATTAGTTTTAAATATTTTTTTATTTTTTAAATATTTTTTATAACTTATTAATTTTCATATTCGATTCATCCGTATCTATAGAATAGAATAGAAAAATCTTTATTTTATAGGACATTCAGAATGTCACTTAAAACAAGTCAAGATTACAATGACATACATAAAAACATACATTAAACGATTTAAATACATACATACGCATTCGTTCTTTTGACCCTACTGACTCTACGCCTATTCGCAAAGGTGCAGTCTTCCTCAGAGAAGAACAGGCAAGAAACTCTAAGGTTGCTCTTTTAAATCGCATTGCAAATTTTCTTATTTACTCATTTTAACTAAATCTGAATTAACTCTAGAGCTGAGCAGTTCATTCCCATGGCTGCCTGTCTGATAGATAATCAGAAATTTTGTAATAACCCTTTTTGCAAAGTTTTTGTTTAATTACTGTCTTAAATTTGTCCAAAGGTAAATTTTGAATACACATGGGAATCTTATTATATAGCTAATACACTCGTCTCGTACATTTTCTGTGGTTAAATACATATTAAAATAACAAGTAGCGCAAAACCTTTTCTCTTTTACAAAGCCAAATCACAAAGACCTTTGTAAAAAGATATCAACTTTTACCTCCATTTCTTCCCCAGTGGTGTTACATATTTCTTCAATAAGGTTAATGGCGCCTGCCTCTCCACACAAATGTATTTCATCTGCTTGCAGACCTAAACAAACATATGCCCACTTAAGACAGAATGTTTATTTCTATAAAATAATAGACAACAGACGTTACACGCTCAAATGCCCACACTAAGGTTTTCCCTTGTTTCGTGGGCCCCTTGGAACTTACATAAAGACCAACACGAACACAAACAAACATCTGCCTTTTAAACAAATATTTTCTCCAGCTGGGAATCGTACCCAGGACCCGTCGATCAAGAGGCAGCTCCACTACCACTCGACCAAACCGGCCGTCTAAATAACATTATAGTCTGTCTTACAGTGAAATATACTAATATTCTGAAGGTGATTTTCCACTCATCCAAGATCTTTGCCCATGTGCATTTGATCAAAGAAATTGGACAAAGATCTTGGATGAGTGAAATACCCTAAGAGACGAATCTTATGCAATTTCTATATATTTTTAAGGCATAATAAGCTATCAAAATAATTCACAGCTTGTGAAAATAATCTTAAACAACATTTAACAAAATAATAATTTAATAATTCATATATTCGTATAATTTTTTTTTGTTAAATGCAATAATTTCGTAATTTTAAAGGGGATTCCTTGTTATGCTTTACACCAACTTACCTAAAATCGCTCTCGTCCATGCCCATCCTCGGCCTCTATCGCCGATCATTTGTATTTCATCTATTATAGCTACTTCATCTGCAAAATATACATAGACATGTGAGGACCAGACCATCCTAAACCCATACAAAAGAAATACTGAATTTCTATGGTAAGACAACACTTTGCATGCCTAAATTGTCCTTACATGTGCATAAGAATTGTATCTAAGAGAAGAGCGGGGCCCCCTGGCACAGGCATTCTCATGCCTAAAAGGAGACCTCTGCCTATTTATACGAAGAATATGTGAGACAGAAATAAATTATTTTTGATTTTGATTTTTTGATTTTGATAGTAAGATCGAGCCTGAGTACTTTTTAAAATTCAATTTCACGGATTGTAAAAAAAAATATAAAATAAAAAAAAGACAAAGGAACAGAAATAACAGGTAACTTGTTTATTCTAGACTAGCTTCATCGGGGATAATGTAGGATTCTAATGGTGAAAGAATTTTTCAAATCGGTCCAGTAGTTTCGGAGAATATTCATTGCAAACAAACAAACTTATACATATATGCATTCGAGGGTACTTGGATGACAATTCAGTTTGGTTCTGTCAGGTGAGCAACCCGCGTGCTTACTCCCGAAATTCCCGGTTTTAGTGAGTATAGTATATTAGTAGCGACGAGTAAAAAGTGGGTAAAAACGTGGTAAAGGTGTATTTAAACGTGTATATTTTACAATCTGTACAAAATTTTTGGTTGGTAAAGTGTAAACATGGTGATTAAGTTCAGCGAATTTGATGTAGCACATGGTTGTTGGGAAAACTACATAACAAGGTTTCAATTTTGCTTAGAAGCAAATTAGGTCAAAGATGATGCTAATGAAAAGGCACATTTGTATTAGAGGTATGTGGCCACAAATGTGGCCCTGATTTATTTGATTTGACTTCTTCACCGATTGCTCCTAAGAAAATAAGTGAGGTTACTTTTTCAACAATAAAAGTTTACTTAGATGGTCATTTTCATCCAAAACCAAATAAAATTGTGGAGTCATCTAAATTTCACACGCGAAATCAAGAAGATAGCGAGAAAATACGCGATTATAAAGAGTTACCGGAAATTCGATACATTCCCTTCTAGGGGTTAAAGTAGAGCTCAATTGCGACTTTTTTTTAAATTCCTTCCTTAGCCGATAGTTATTAGTTTTTGAGATAATCGCTTTTTTGTGTTTTTTTATTTTTTTGCTAAATGCTGATATTTGACAAAAAAAACTGTGTGACTTAAAGAATTTCCTATCGTAATCTTTTTTTATGCATTATCTGAAAGCTGACATCTCAACGGTTCCTCGAGATTTTAATAAGCTGAAGTAATATCAAAAACTATCTTGGATTTCAAAATTGATGTACAAGGTCAAGATTGGGGTCAAGAGCTAACCCATCTCATAATAAACATTTTAAAAAACTCACCACCGGTCCTGTATATTTACCTAACCCCTCTTTAAAGACCCCTTTGTATTGTTAAAGTACCTTATTGGTATCCGCAGTATCTAATATAATTTAAAAATTAAATAGGTACAGGAGACACCATCTTTACAACACTCACATTACATCACACTAACATTTTAAAAAGTGTGTGCGTGTGTGTGCGTGTGTGTGCGTGTGCGTGCGTGCGTGCGTCCGTGCGGTCGTGCGTGCGTGCGGTCGTGCGTGCGTGCGGTCGTGCGTGCGTGCGGTCGTGCGTGCGTGCGGTCGTGCGTGCGTGCGTGCGTATGTGTGTGGCTACATAATATTTCCCGAAGTCCCGGGCGGAAAGCTAGTATTATGAATTTAGAGATGGCATTTTTTACACGTTTTTATTAAGTATTTTAGTTTGACCATCCTTAAAATCATAACAGAACATTAGGTTGACCAGATTCTTGCCATTGGGGTCTTTGGGAGGGCGATATGGGTTTCTTTTTCTGGAGAGTGATATGGGTTTCTTTTTCTTGTGAAGTTGCAGGCAAAAAGCTTGTTGTAAAATAAACGAAGACTTACAAGTATTATTTAATGAAGTCATCTCAACTGTGCAAGCAACATGGTCAGAGGGCGTCAGTTCTGCCTCTTCTAGAAGTAATGGTTCAGTCTCAATAGGTGGAAGCTCTGCTTCTTCTGTTGTCAATGTGCTATATTGGGTCGCATGCCTTCTTTCCTCTCCTGTTATTAGATCACATGGAGTTCCCTGAAAATGAATGTTAATACAAAATTTTAAATAACAAATTCTAGAACGGGACCCAAGGAGAATGACTTCATTTCCGTGGGACTTACCTCCGCCATACGAACTACTGGTATGTACTTATTCGGCATATGTTCCTGAACACAAAAAGTGCGGTAGTCACTTTCTGAGGGTATGGAGGGGGTAGCTATGACGTAAAAAAGATGGCGGCCAGGCCTATTTTATTTACGCTATATTTAGATAACTACAGGGCAGATTTACTTAAATAGGGTCTCAAATGAAAGATAATTTAATAAACTTTGTTTTATTCTAAAGATGCATTAGTGTAAACCTAGTAACAAAATAAATATTTTCAAAAAACGACATTTTGTAAAATTAAACTTTTTTTACTGTGTGAAAAGAACAGAAACGTTAGGATTACGGTAATTTAGCTTATTATAAAAAAATTGCTACACTTATCAGCATTCTAATGAACTTAAAAACGTTTAAATCGAGCTATAAACAACAGAACTGCAGTCGTCTAAGTGAGCGTGGGTAGCGCCGAACTGACTACGGTACTTAGATTTTGGTACGAATAATCTTGAAAATAACGTGACAAAACGGCAAAATGAAAAAGTATTACGATCAAGCATCATTCAAAATGAAAAAGTATTATGAACAAGCATCATTTTTTTTTAACAGGCATCATTTTTTTTGTCAAAAAATTTTTCTTAATATTTTTACGAACTATTTTTAAAAATTCTCGTACAAAAATAACGCTTCGTATCATATCGAAATAAAACTCTTCATACTTGCATGTATTTGCGTTATATTTCAAAAAAAAGGACTCAATGGTACTGGTCTGTACTGATGGACATGAGAGTGTAAACGTACACACTCGAGACAGAGGCAGGTCGCTGACGTGCGAGAGTGTACAGCCGCCGTTATATTTTTTACATCGGCAACACTGAGATTCATTCCGAGGAATCCCTGCACCGTGCTGCGCCATGAACTTTGGCACTTGTCGCTTCATTCATTTGAAATCATTTGGTCAGGCCTATGACACTGTTAGTACCAATAACTGCGAAACGGCGCTGCTATCGCCTTTCAAAATTAAAAAATAGTTGATGTTTGATATGGGTTCCTTTAAAAAAAGTTCTTTAGCTTCATGAGGAGCCCTAAATTTTGCTAGTTTAAAAGCATCAATAAAGCTTTTTTTATTTGAATATTTGACCCATTTTAATAAATCATACATGAGTTGAAACAGACTCTTGAGTAGCTGTTGCCTTTATGTTGTTGCTACGTAACAGATACTAGGTTGGTGCCCTCTAAGTTTAAGTTTTTGTCTGTTCTTGGAGGATGATTGCACTTTAAAAAGACATAGATAAAAATTCAAATGCAATCTAAATAAAAATGCAAAGCATCTCCTTTTCAGATAACTAGATTATGTAATATGAAATGCTATGGTTAAAGTTACATTACACGAATCAAATGTTTTTGACCCTGATTGATTTTTTAGATAAGTAGTTTTATTAAATAATAAATATACGTACCAGCCCTTCCAATCACCAAAGTCATTTCTGGGGTATCATCCTCATTTTGCTCTCGAAAATAATTATAAATAAACAAATATAATATTATAAAGAGGAAAGATTTGTACCTATTTTTGTATGTTTGTAATGAATAGGCTCAAAAAGTACTGGGCCGATTTAAAAAATTCTTTCACCATTAGGATGCTACATTTTCCCTAAGTAACATAGGCTACATAATTTTTCCGAATTCTCACGGGAACGAAGTCCCGAGCGGGATGCTAGTAAACAAATAAATAAACGCTACACACTCAAAGGCCCACACTAAGGTTTTCCCTTGTGTCGTGGGTCCCTTAAAACACACATAAAGAAAAATACAAACACCCATGACCCGAGAACAAACAAATCTTTGACATGCTGCTGGGTAGTAATAACTAACATTACTTAAATACTTAAAAGCAGTAGGTACAGTTTTAAAGTACAGTGTGTAATAAATATGCCTATTGGGTTTCTTCATAGGACAGACTGTTAGCCGACTCACCCTGCACTAGGAATAAATCTGTATTGCAGTGGTAAGACATCTAGTCAGTTCACGAGAGGCAAGGTTATGGTACTTATAGTTGAGTTGTTGTACAACTGAATAGGTACTTCGCTAAAGGCTTAACCAATTTCCAGAACTAGTAAATAAAAGTGAATAGATAGATTCTCAAATATAGACCCATATGTGTTGCCACAATTCCGTCAATATCATGTAGCACAGAACACTTCACTTTATAATAAATGGCAATCAGCCATTTTGTGAAAAAATTGTGGATAAGAACTTTTTTGAGTGACACCCAGGTGACACCTTTAACACTCTCATGTTTTCAAAATGGTTCAATGATAATCAATGGAAAAGTAAACGAAAAAATAAAATTTTTCAATGACTATCAACGTCTGACCTTTTTGGCGGGAGCTGTCAGGCAACTTGAAAGACTACTATTATTATTGAATTGTTATCTTTTTTGGTGACCCCAGTGTCATTAGTTCATTACACGGTTACACATTACTCTCTCTGCTCTTTGTAGCTGACCCACGTGATGGAAAGTTTTGAATTTGAAAATTAAAATAATAGGTATAGTGTGTCCAATTAAGAATAATACGTAACAGATTTACTCAGTGGTTCACCCAGAGCAATTCCGTTTTCAGTGAAGAGACATGTGTAAGAAAAGCGAATTCTCTTGCCTTCTTCATCGAATTGCGTTTTGTCAAAATGTTTTTGACAAACGCATTGTTTCAACCATTGCTCTTCAGAGAGTTCAAGGAGTATAGGATGTGTTGGCGCGAAAAAAGACATATCCACAAACTTTTTAGATAACTGTTTCTCGGGAAACAAAAAAACCTTAGCCTTTCACCTGTAGCAGTGCAACCACCAACACAACACTTAAGCGTTTCCATGTTAAAGCAGGTTGCAAAAATAACCTAAGATGAAAAAATCGTCGACGGAGGAGGATTTGTGACAAGGATCTCAACTTCAAACTCAACATAAAATACACGAGCACTCAACTCGAGCTCGCAAGGGTTCATAGAATTACTCTTGAACGATAAAATTGTATATAAAAATCACTGTTCGCCGACCATCGGCTGAAAGAAAAAATCTTCAGGCGATACCTTGTTGTGCCGACAGCTCAATTCGCCGAAAGGACGTTCTAAATATTATTTTTTTGCCGATGGCACGATTTGCAGATAAGCCGGTTCACTGAAAGCTCGACTGAGCGAATTAGCTATTTATCGATAGAAAGAATAGCAGAAAGCACTGTTCATATTTTCATTTACTAATACTTACTACGCCATTTGTTGGAACATAAGGTTTAGTTTTTCCATCATTCCATCAAAATCAGTCCGTTAGTTTTAGGCATAGAATAAATAAGGTGTAATTCACATTTGTTTGTTTAGATTTATTATAAAGTAGTCATAAAAAAACTTATATTATAATTTGCAAAACAAATGTATTTATTTTAGATATAAAATTGTTACCAAATGTTGTTGATAGTTTTGACACTCGAAAATATTTTTTTTCACGTACCTACAAAATAAATAACAAAAATTTATATGGAATCAAAGCTAAATGGTAATAATACGGGTTACACATGGCAAAAGATGCTTATGACAATCATAAAATAAAATAAATATAAATGCATTTTAGTCATTTCCGCGACGAAAACTGATAATAAGTACTGCATTTATTTAGCAATGCACTTCAGTAAACGCCTGTGCGAACCATGAGAGCAATCATAAATAATACCGTACTTGTACTTGCTCAGTGACAAGACGCCATCATGGAAGTTTGAGGTTATCTTGACATACAGCATGACGTCACAAGATGGCGATTTAAAGGCGATAGCAGCGCCATTTCGCAGCTATTAGTACTAACAGTGTCATAGGCCTGACCAAATGATTTCAAATGAATGAAGCGACAAGTGCCAAAGTTCACGGCGCAGCACGGTGCAGGGATTCCTCGGAATGAATCTCAGTGTTGCCGATGTAAAAAATATAACTGCGGCTGTACACTCTCGCACGTCAACGACCTGCCTCTGCCTCGAGTGCGTACGTTTACACTCTTATGTCCATCAGTACAGACCAGTACCATTGAGTCCTTTGTTTTGAAATATAACGCAAGTACGTGCAAGTATGAAGAGTTTTATTTCGATATGATACGAAGCGTTATTTTTGTTACGAGAACTTTTGAAAATAGTTCGTAAATTTTTACGAACGAATTTTTTCGTTTTTTTTACGAATTTTTTTAGTCATTATTTAATGAAGAAAATTTTTTGACAAAAAAAATTATGCCTGTTAAAAAAAAATATGCCTGTTCATAATACTTTTTCATTTTGCTGTGATTCTACTCGTTTTATCACGTTATTTTCAAGATTATTCGTACCCAAATCTAAGTACCGTAGTCAGTTCGGCGCTACCCACGCTCACTTAGACGACTGCAGTTCCGTTGTTTACAGCTCGATATAAACGTTTTTAGATTCATTAGAATGCTGATAAGTGTAGCTATTTTTTATAATAAGCTAAATTACTGTAACTATAATGGTTTCTGTTCTTTTCACACAGTAAAAAAAAATTTAATTTTACAAAATGTCGTTTTTTGAAAATATTTATTTTGTTACTAGCTTTACACTAATACATCTATAGAATAAAACAATGTATATTAAATTATCTTTCATTTGAGACCCTATTTAAGTAAATCTGCCCAGTAGTTATCTAAATATAGCGTAAATAAAATAGGACCGGCCGCCATCTTTGATACGTCATAGCTACCCCCTCCATACCCTTAGAAAGTGACTACCGCACTTTTTGAGTTCAGGAAAATATGCCAAATAAGTACATACCAGTACTTCGTATGGCGAAGGTGAGTCCCACGAAAATCGTTATTTGAAGACTTTCTTACGAATGGGTCCCGCTCTATTCTCTGAATTAACAGTTCCTTCTTTTAATTCCTGGCCAGGGCTAGTATTCATATAAAAAAAAAATTAATTCCTTTTGGTTCTTGCTTTTAATTCCTGACCATGGCTAGTATTCATATTAAAAAATTGTTAAATTCTTTTGGTAAAAATTCACTAAGGTCTGTATTACAGAATGCGACTCTGATCTTAACCTAAGCAGTAGTCATCTTTATCATTTTGATAGTGAGGAAAGAGACAATCAATACTTAACTATAGATCAAGACTTGAGTCTTCTTTTGTAATACAGGCCTATAAGGATGCTCAAATTTTACATTATACAGAGAATAAAAATAAAAAATAATTTTTTGCAAACCTTTTTGTTAGATTTGTGATATATTTCTGTAGCCAGTAACTTCAATGGTCCACAATAAACACCAGATTTTGAAGTGAGAAACCTCTCCATTGCATGGTAAGTTTTGCCTGAGTTGGTTGGACCAGCGTGGAATATTATTTTTCTATTCATGCTGCGTGCTTGGGGATACCTGAAATAAATTACATTGCAAGAATTTGACAATTTTTTTGTCTATTCAAAGTAAAATTACATTGACTCTCTAATTTCCTTATACTTAGGTACTACTTACTGGTTTTTCCAGAGTTCACATCATAATGGAGCAAAGAATTGATGTGGTTTTTTGAACAGAGATAGTATGAGGATGAGAGTGATATAGCCTCTACTAAACTAACAAAGTGCCTATACCATTCTTTTATGTTTCTATTTAAGATGCTATTAACTTAATAAAAATACAAGCTTTTGCAAATTTTTGGTTATAACTGTGTAGGTTACTAAAAGTACCACAAATATTAAGGAATTTGCTTTTTTGTCTTATCTTACTAATACAATAATTTTATAGGGGACTAGGTTAAGCTAATAATCTGACCTAGTGGGGTCAACTATGCCTGTCTGATTTGAGGATAAAATAAAAGTAAATAAATAACAAGTTAAATAACCGGCACAGGGTGGGTTATTTAACTTGTAAATAGGACATGCGATTAGTGAAATTAGAATTTTAGACCAATTAATTTAATTTTGACATATGTATTTTTTGAATTTAATAATTTTATAAATGACTGGATAACACTCGCATAACTAACTATGCCTAGTTTTAACATATTCATTTTAAAGATTTTTAAACAAATATTTAAATTAGGTACTCGTTGTGTAAAAAAAAAAAATAATAACTCAACATCATACCAGTTAGCAGGTGTCCGTAAATCAGAAATCTTTTTCAAATCATCTAAGCAGTCCAAGTGTGGAAATGCTCGTCTTGCATGTCTTAAGAAGTATGGGAATAAGTCATCTACATGTCCAGCTCCTGAAAAATTCAAAACTGTGACTTTGCTTGCATCGGAAAGTGATTTATTACATCATGAAAGAAATTAATTTATTAGACTTACCTAGCAGTATGTCACTGATTGTTATATGTAAGTCAGGCGGCAAATCATGCTCTAAACAATGTCTTCTAAAAGACAGAAAAGCCTGGTGCAACAGCTGGTCATCCAAACCATTGTCTGATGCCAGAGTTCGCACTTCTGGCTTCTGATAAAACTTGTTCAAAATTTTAAGCAAATCTTGCTTCTTTAGGCGACCAGTGAACTCTTCACCTATATTCATATCATCTGGATTCGGTTTCACCGGCACTGGCACAAAAAGGGCTGAAGGATTACCCCGGTCGTGCTTTTTTCCTCTCTTGAAAACATAACCTATGTAACCAAATTTTCCTTCACGACCACATAAAATACTGCTTCGAAGAAAAGGGTAAGCACATGGTTGCAGTTTGTCCACACAATATAACGCCAGTACACGTGTGAATCCTTTATACATTTTGTTTATTACTCAAAAATATAAAAATACTAAAATTTTTAAGAATTTTCCCTCCTGTCACATTTTTTTTGTTTATTTTATTTATTCCTTTCGGGAAAGGCAGAGGAAACTGTATCTATGCAGCCATGTCTTCAGTGAAAAATCTTCTTTCTTTGACTTAACTTAACCTAAGCCCTAAGTTCCTCGTGTTCTGCGTAAAACTGGATAGCGTCTGTTAGCGAGGATCACAAATTAATAATAGTAATGTGTCTACGCGAGGATCTTTATCGGTACCAAACGGAGCAGAAACACTGTTATCACTTGAATTTTTTATTCCTACACGAATTTTAGTCAATTTTGTTTTCTGTGTGAAAAAGTTGTTTAATGTTAAATCACCATTAAATATTAAACATTTTTTTCACAAGAAAACAAAAATTCAATTGCCAAAGCAACTGCCCACTAAAACGTAGTGATTTAAATTCTCTTTGCTGCCCAGCCCACGTTGAGTTCCCGCCAAAGACCTCCCCTCATGTCACATTCTCATTTTTTGAAATAGAGTTGTGATGTGAATCTGTGGTTGTAATGGCGCCTCTACATGATGGGCCAGCCCTGGGCCAGCGAGATGGCCATGCCAAGGTTGGAACGCATCTACACGATGGCGACTTTCAGTCGTGATGTTACCACTACCATTGATGTGTGTCCGAAAACCGACACCGACGCCATCCCAAGACCATCGCACGCGCCATAAACCATTAGACGCCACTATGCCCTCTACACGCTGGCCAATCATAGTGGGCCATCGCGATGGCCCATCATGTAGAGGAGCCATAATATTGGTGAAATCAAAACCGGATTTTGCAAAAGTAACAAAAGATCAATGTGATATACATGCTAGCTCTAGAACTGTCAATTTTTTTCTACTTTTGCGACGTGACGTGCGAGGACGACGGACACGACGACTTGAAATCGTATTTTTCGACAAATATAGTCCCTTTGGGCAGTGATTACGTTTCACATGATAGAAATTACTAAATTCACGGATACAGAACACCATATCATAGGCATTGTGACTTAAAATATAGCTATCCGATACAATGGGTAAAGCTAAAAAAGGAAAGAAGAACGTCGCTGTGGAGGACGGGTAAGATCTAGCATATGTTTTCGCTATCAGTGGGCAGGATTTCGGGTTCGTATTGTGAATTTGTGACCGGACGTATGTTTCAGGGACAGTGATGTGGAGACCACCAACATCGACAACGTGAAGCCGGCGCAAAATAAGGTCAAAAAGTGCGTACTCTTTTTAGAGGTTATCTTCACTATTCAACCACTTTTCAATACGAAATACTTCTTTCACATGACCCTCTGACCCACCTCACTTCTAAAGTAGCATAGAGGGATATTTAAAAAATTTTGGGCGAGTCACTCCTCTAACATGACCCTCTGAATAGGTGTAGAATTACTGATGTGTGATGATTTCTAGATGTAGCTGAAATAGTAGTTAGTTAGTTTGTCAAATCCAACACAACGCAATTTTAATGTGCTATCAACAAGATAACATTTCAGCACTACTGGAGAGCAGTTTGTTACTCTAACTAAATTATTTTTAAATTACCTTTTATGTTGCGAAAATAGCGACAAAGTGAACCTTAACAATAAGTTTAAAAGACTGGAACACAGCCTTGAGCTAGGTGTCAGAATAGTATCAAGTACAATTTCACCTGTGCAAAGTTATAATCAAATTCTGTTACAGAATATTCTGTATATTGGTTTTGTCCAAATACACATTTGTTTATTTATTTTAGTGAAATGAATAAGTTGATCTATCACTCATGATTTCTCTTTCCACTATTACGACACAATATGTTGTACAATTTCACATTATATTTTCCAGAATTGCTGTGGAATCTAATGACAGTGAAGATGAGAAACCCAAAGCAAAGGCCAAACACAAGAAATCAGTTGATGAAGATGTTAAAGAGGTCACAAAAAACATTAAAAATGTGTCAATTTCTAAGTCTCAAAAGAAGAAAGTGGAACTGAGCAGTGAAGGTAATATTAAGTATAATTAAGAATATTAATATTAATTAAGCCTTCGCGCACCAAATGTACACCTGGTGTACGAGATTACTGTCGCAAGCGGCGTAAACAATCGCACGACAGGTTAAGAAATCTGAAGGTAATCCTATTTATCTAAGAAAAATTTCACAGCCTTCTTAGCTGTGAAATTGTAAATTGTAATAAATTGAATGTTCCTAGAGTAGCTGGCTGTTAAATTTGTAAAATCTCACCAAATAGCTCGATCTTTAATAAAAACAGTTCCTCGCCCTATGCAAAAACTCCAGTTCATCATCACAAAATGGCCAGAAAAGCCAATTTCATAGATGTTACATGTAGCCAAGGGTCAATGATAAAAACAAAGATTTTGTGTACCACATGCCATAATAATGTTTGCAATGAGCATCAAATTATTATATGCCCAAATTGTCATGCTCAAAAAAGTGCCTAAATTAAAACATTGTTTCTACGAAATAGAATACATTTTGTTAAAAATGATTGTTTGATACATCATGTTTTCTAATTAAGTCTGGTTTTGCATGTACTTTAGATTTTATTGAAAAATTAGGGTAAAGGCTCCTACACACTATGCCGGCGGCACGGCCGGCGGGTTTTTGCCGCGCGGGTATGCCGCCGGGTTTAGGCCGCCGGCATTTGCCGCTGGCGGCCGCAAAGCATCATTTTCCGAACCGCTCGCACGCACAACACTTCAATCGAATGCCGGGAACGAACGGCCGCCGGTTCCCGTGCAACCCGCCGACACCCTGGCGGCCATGCCGGCGGCTCGTTTGTGCGGCATTGCCGGCGGCTCAAATACCCTCCGGCATGGCATGGTCGCCGGCCGTTCCGCCGGCATATTGTGTAGGAGCCTTTACCCTAATTTTTCAATAAAATCTAAAGTACATGCAAAACCAGACTTAATTAGAAAACATGATGCATCAAACAATCATTTTTAACAAAATGTATTCTATTTCGTAGAAATAATGAATTAAAGAAAGAAACAATGTTTTAATTTAGGCACTTTTTTGAGCATGACAATTTGGGCATATAATAATTTGATGCTCATTGCAAACATTATTATGGCATGTGGTACACAAAATCTTTGTTTTTATCATTGACCCTTGGCTACATGTAACATCTATGAAATTGGCCCCACACAAGCAGTAGTATTAGTATTTTAACACGAGTAACCAAGGGTTAAGAGTTCTCGGGATTTTCTGTTTTATAGGTTAATTTATGTATATTGAGTGCTTCTGGGCGGTCATTGTCTGGCTGGAATAGCTAGTCCAAACAATATCACGCACAATGACCCAATCGAGAGGCTAAGTGCGGAAAAAGCCCGATAAACATAACATGTATATTTAAAAAAAAAATTTTAGTAATTACATTTTAATCAAGTACATCTTTACAGATGAATCAGATGCGGAACCAGAGGTAAAACCAAAGAAAAAAGGAAAGAAAGAGGAGAAAAAAAGTGTATTTTCCATGTTAGAAGTAGAAGATGTCGACTCAGCACCAGAGGCCCCACTCTCTTCTGACGAAGAAGACCAAACTGCACAAAAATCACAGAAAAAACTTGTTCAAGAAAAAAAAGAACCGCCTGGCAAAAAAGGGAAAAAAGCCAAAAGAAAGAAGGATGAAAGTGATGATGACATAGAAAAAGTTCTTGCCGAATTGGAAATGGAATACTCAGGTGTTAAAAAAGAACAAACACCTGCACCAGAAGCAGAAAAACCGCAAGAAGAGGTTGAAGAGAAAACAAAATCAAAGAAGAAAGGAAAGAAAGAGGAACCTAAACCAACCCCTGATGATAATGCTGAAGATAAAGAAGACAGTGACAATGAACATGAAATCAGTATTAAAACTGCTGCTCAGAAAAAGAAAGAGAAAAAAGAACGAGAAAAGCTCAAAAAACTAGAAGCTAAGAAGAAAGAAAAAGAACCAGAAGTTATAAAAGACGAGAAACCTACACCTGCCAAGGTGGACAAAGCTCCAAGCAAACCTTCTGAGGAATCCACCACGGAGGAAAAGAAGGCGCCTTCAGAAGAAAAAGAAGGAGAGGGCGATACTTCTGTAACAGAAGGAAAGAAGAAGAAGAAAAAAGGAGAGAAAGAAGAAAAGGAAGACAAGGGGAAAAAAGGTCCAACCAAAAAGACCATAGCTGCTATGCAAGAAGCATTAAAAAAAGTTAAAGAAGAAGAAGAACGATTGCAGCGTGAAGAGGAAGAAAGGATAAAACAAGAGGAAGAACGAGAACTTCAAAGATTAGAAGCGATAAGGTTAGAAAAAGAGCGCAAAGAGAGAAAGAAACAGAAGGAAAAGGAGAGGAAAGAAAGACTTAAAGCAGAAGGTAAGCTGCTTACTCCCAAACAAAAGGCTGAAAAGGCTAGAGCTCAAGCATTGCTGGAGTCTTTAAAAGCTCAGGGAGTAGAAATTGGGTCAGCTGATAAGAAGCCACCCAGACCTGGAACTAGGGTTAAGCCAAATAAGTTGAAGACTCAAATGTCTCAGGAGGCACCTCCAACTCCTTCTGAAGAAAAGAAAGTTGAATTGGAAATTGTT
The DNA here is from genome assembly GCA_949987775.1 of Aproaerema taeniolella. NCBI lineage: Eukaryota > Metazoa > Arthropoda > Insecta > Lepidoptera > Gelechiidae > Aproaerema > Aproaerema taeniolella. The sequence continues at coordinate 10,977,717 of OX465243.1, forward strand.
GATAAGAAGGTAAGAACATCCCACATATTCATTCATCATTTTATTTACTCTATAGACATCCATTGCTGGATAAAGCAAAAGACTACCTTATTGCCTTTGCGCCCTTTTGTATTTTAGCTATGTAAAAGTGTTTTTTATGAATATGTGCAATAAAGAGTATCTATCTTCTATCTATCTAAGACTAATTATCTATTACGAAATTCAACTGTTAAATCTGTAATTCAATTTATTGCCTTTGAAACTATCTTCTTTTACCTGTAGCCATCCAATACTGAGTGAAGGTGGTCCTCCATTACACTCCATATTTTTCGCTCTTGAGCCTTGGGCATCTAGTTTTTTATGGCAACCTTGGCAAAATAAATCAGCTCATTGCTTGCCTATCCACACTTCTGTGTCCATTACTTTTCTGCCCCATCTTTGGTCTTTTTTTGCTGGCATGTTTCCATTTTCTTATGACTACTAACAAAGCTGTCGTTCAGTAGTTGGCTTTGTGGAAATGTCTACGGCAAACAAAGATAAATTAATTAAAAATTCACAGGAAGAACCTCAGAAGCCAGAAGTGAAGAAAGAATCAGATGACGATTCTGTAAAGGACGCCTGGGATGCCGAATCATCTGAGGAGGAACCAGAACCTGAGCCCGAACCGCCTATCACAGCAACTCCAGTCAAGGAACAGAAACCTGCTGAAAAAGTTAAGACTAAAGAGGTAGGTTCTTACCGAGCTATACCTATTCGTAGGAAATACTTACTTGTATATCTATTGGTCTCGATTTGTTATTGGTAAGTATTAGTCTTTAATATTTTTTTTATGGTAGTTATTAAGGTATCCGGGGATTTTTGAAACGCTTCATATAACTTACTAGCTGTCCGCCCGCGACTTTTTTAACTTGTAAAAGTAGGGCATGTCACCCTCTTACTATCCCTGTCCAAATCATCCTGTCGTCGATCCATTGTTCAACTAGAATGTGAAGGAAGGACAAGAAAATACTTATTATTACACTAAACTATAAAGTTTATAGTATAAACCATGTTTACTATCCTTATCATTACTAATATTGAAAATGTAAGTGTGTTCGTCTTTTCTGTATAAGGATAGCTTCTAGATAGTGACATAGGCTATTCTTCTATATGAACGAAGTCGCGGGCGGAAAGCTAGTTTATTATTGGTGCGTGTAACTAACAGCTTACCTGTTAGTTCACCGTTCAGAATATTTTTTGCGTGTCCGAAAGATGGCGCACGATGAATTGTTATACAAAAAAATATTAATTTATTAATATGCGTATTTATGTTTGTTTTATATAATTATCTTCTATCAATTAATAATTACGGATCCTACGTAATAAAATTCTTTTGTCTTCATTTTCGTTTTGTGTATTCAATTCCGGGGAAGATACATAACATTGCTGTTTGCTATGAAACATTCTTTTGAATGCTCTCTGTGAACAATAACACGTATGAATGCTCTCTGTGAACAATAACACTGTTAAAACAGAAAACTGTGGAAAAAATATGCCTTATTGCTCTTTTTTGTTGAATGTACTTGCAGAATGTAGCAGATATATTAATTCTAACTGCGTCTTATCTCCGCATAGACTTGTATATTTATCGAACATTACTAGTTTTTATGGCAAACTAAAATAATCCAAATCGAGAGGTAGCGCATTTTTCACACAATGTTTTGTCGTAATTGATTTGTTTTATTATAAATCAGACAAATCTTATTGTTATTTTTGTTTGCGGCGGTGCCGGTGATTTTATGTTTCCATCGGTGTCGTCGCATGCGAAAAAAAATGTCTGTGTCGCGCGCGGCGAGTTATGAATATGTAAAACAATCGACGCGATGACGCCGCTGATACTACTTAGATAAATTAGAGAATGCGGCCAACTACATGATTAAAAGATTTTTCAGCTTTTGCTCTTTTGCTTTCCAGAATGTAGAAGAAGAGAGCTCAGAGGAAGATGATGACAGTTCTGATGATGACTCAAGCTCAGAAGAAGACTCTGATGATGACCAAATGACTGATGCACAGAAGAAGAGAGAAGCTGTCATAAAGAGACTAGAGGTAAGGTTGTATACGTGTGGTCCCTTAATTAGGTGTCTAAGTTTGTTCTAATTGGAACCTTATCACCAGTGGCCGATAGATTTGGGTGGGTACCAATTGAGGGAAACCAAGTATGTAAAATTCAGAAAAGAAAATTAAAACAGGTCAACCCAACTTACCTTACTTAATATTTTATAACTATTTGGCTTTGTGATAATTCTGAAATGGCTTCGATAGATCTAATAGTTTGAAACTATGATAAGGTTTTATTTAAGCACCAGGATTACCACTGCAAATTATCATTGCTGTAAAAAAGGTCTCCTCTGCCTCACTCCATTGTTAAATTTTACTTGGTAAATCAGGTTGACTCGTAGTATCAATAAGTTGTCTATTTCAGAAACGCCGAGAAGAAAATGAATTAAACAAAGTAAACAATCCATTACGCGCAGCCGTGGTCTGTGTGTTAGGTCACGTCGATACTGGCAAAACGAAGATCTTAGACAAGTTGCGACGAACCAATGTTCAAGACGGTGAAGCCGGAGGAATCACACAGCAGATTGGTGCTACCAATGTGCCCATAGAGAACATTAAAGAGCAGACTAAACATGTGAAAGGGGTGAGTGCATTTGACATTCAATATTGGTCAATAGATTTGTAGATATAATTGGTATTTCATATATTTTTAAGGCTAAAACGCACACTTTCCGTACAATTAATGTGTGGCGTTCACGTTCGCGCTCTTCAGGCATTGCATTGTAACTATACGATTCTTCGATCAACTATAAAGAACTAGATACACAATCCACAACAAAAAAGTTTCCTCACTAAATGATCACCCACTTGATGTTTTGGGTTGTCTTTTCGTTTAGTAGCATTCGTTCGTTCCGAAAGTAACCATGCCTCAGTGCGCAGTGAAAAATTTTAAAAATCACACCTCCCGAACATTAAAGGAATATGGAATGAAATTTTTTAAATAAGTAGTTTTGTAATTATTATATGTGAATTGAAATTATCTTGGTATTTGGCCAAGAAAAGGTTATAAAACATTTTTTTAGTTTAATTTAATAACAATCGGCGAGAGTATAACCCTTTAAATTGAATAGACTCTAGCCGAACTTACAAATCCATACCGTTGTATTTCAACATCATTTGTTCGGGTTATGCAGTGACTCTGTTCTAAAACAAATAGAGACGCTATTTTTTTTTCTATTTTTTTTTTTCATTTTCATCTGTGTTATAAAATTTAAGTGTAAAGAGTATATATTCTGTTTTCTATACTTACATTAAAGGTATTATGGCAAAACCATTAATCATATAAAATTGAATTAATAAAAAATTTAACGTGCGTAACATTTACAAACATAAAGTTTTATTGGATTTTTAGTTTTCCTAGAGATCCTGTGCGATGTGGACAGTGGACATCCGTGATCGCACGTCAAAGATGTGAAGATTTTTTCTAGCCGTCGCAAAGTAGTGTCGTTTGCTCCAAGCATTTTTTAGAAAGTGACTCGTATGTCACTACAAAAGGAGTCAAAAGGTTACACAAAACAGCTGCACCTCAAATAGTATATACCTTTTTATCACATTTGATTTGGAGTTTCTTGTATTGAATAAAAAAAAATATATGTTTCATCTTCAGGACAAAGATGATGACAGCGAAGAAGACAAATGTTTTTTATGAGTTGGTTGTTTATTTTTAAATAAATTATTCCTTGTACTTAAATATCTATTTAGTTTCATAGCTAATTTCCTCTCTTAAATCTCAATAGGTCATTTCTGTTCAAAAAATTATACTAAGTTTTAAATAAGCAAAACATATATACATATGTGTAATCGGGAAAGACACAGTTCTTTTCTTTTTTTATAAGTTATTTCATATTTCATAAAAAATAAGCATAGAATATTATGTTTATAAGCAATAATGAAGAAGAATGGCGGCGGCTGTGATTATCAATTGTAATGTATATTAATCGTTGGTTAATTTGAAATGAATGTGATTTTTTTAATAATAAAAAATCATAAAAACTAACATAAAAGTAAACGGCTGAACCAATTTTGATAAATCATATCTGAAATCCAGCGCAAGAAGCTTTCGAATAAAATAAACTGCACCATTAACATCATCCGTTTAAGAGCTATGATGCTCCTATACATACACAACACATTCAGGGGTTAAAAAGAAAATCACACCATTTCGTAGCATTTTGAATTTGTTAAAAAGTTTGTACGAAGATTTTTTTATGTGAAATCGACCCAACTAATATATTTTTAAAATTAACAAAGGCAACTCCACTCCTCCCATGTTCTACGTGACAGCCAATGTCATCAAATTGTCTTACGTTATCCTTTGTTCAAAACCAAAAGTGGTATTTTACAAATTAAACAGATTTTATTTTCGACCTTATAATATTACGTTAAGGTTTAAATTAGATTAAAATGTTTGACACTTTAGAACTTTTTCATAATACATGAAGTGGTATACAACTATCTGAGTACGTATTGTAGTTAGGACACTTTTAAATTTCATTTTGTATGGGACTGTGTATCTAGTTTTCTATAGTTGATCGAAGATACGATTGAGTAATGTCAACGTGTTTCGGTCTTTAAACTGTTATATTATGTCAAATTGTAAGTTATGAAAGTCTAGGTGTCTTACGGTGTATAACAACACCACACTGTATTGTGTGGCAATTACTGCTGATTACTTGAGAACGCAGCATAGTGTTAAAGAGTTCACTTATGTTTTTTTACACCAAATATGCTGCTATATTCATGACTTATGTTGATGTCTTATTGTTTTATCTTGCACACCACATTGTATTATTCTGTACTTCTTAAGCAATGAAAATAAGGTTTGCGTTTTCCTTTGGCAGCACCCTCCAGACTCCAGCCCTTATTATACCTCTAAGTTTTACGCTTATTGTATTTTTTTTACCAGGTAAATGAAATAGCCTTCAAGTTACCCGGTCTCCTCATCATCGACACTCCTGGGCACGAGTCTTTCAGCAATTTGCGGAACAGAGGATCATCACTCTGCGATATCGCTATCCTTGTAAGTTCTTTTACTAGCCAGTGAAATCTTACTGCCTTTTATCAAATGATTCAAAGATTACCACAACTCGTATAAAAGTAACTGTAGAGTGTATACTAAAACGAACTAAAAGCTGGTAGTATCTTTGTTTAACGATGTCGTGAAATTGGAGCGGGATACTTTTTCCAAATGTATTTGTGTGACCTAATGCCGCGTGTCATTAGAAACAAGAGGGAAGGTGGTAAAATATTTTACACTTCGATAACTTCAAAGTTGAGAAAACTTGCAAAACAACTTAAGTAGTTCTTCTAAGCGGTAAAACTATTCAACGTTGTGGAAGGAATAATTAAATCATCTAGGTAGACTAGTGAGAGATAAATCGTCAATACGGATGTTGACTAATTTTTTTAAATTATTTATCTTAAAAAGGAACTGAATCCAAAACCCAAAAACGAAATAATTTTTGAAAACTATTGAGAAATAAATAAGTTACAAGCTATTAAATTTCATTAGAGGGGGAAACTGTCAAACAACGAAAAAGAGATGCACTTACCGGCATGTGACGTCACCGCCATTTGTTTGCGTAGGTAAAAACGAGATAGCTAGCTCTCCCCACAAAACGAGATAGCTAGTCCTAATGATAATATAAATGCTAATAACTTGTACATTTATAAACAAATTTTAATGCTGTTTTCGGATATAAATATATTTCTAGCCTTATTTACAATAATTCATAAAATCAAACACTGTCAACATCCCTATTGTCATCGGTCTTGCTTTTTATAAACCGCTGAAAAGTAGTTGGTGCGTTAGTCAACCCGAACGTAACGCGCTAAATCCGTAAAAGCTGTCTAGCTCTAGAGCGACGAACCGATCGGGGGATCGCGGTACGTTTGAACGTATTTACCAAAGCTAAACCGCTCACATTTTCTTTGTATTCAGCCCAATAGAAACGTTGAATACAATAGAAACATGAGCGATTAAGCTTTGGTAAACACGATCAAATTTACCACGATCTGGCAGTTAGACCTATTTTGTCAAATGCCATGGAGAATTAGTAATACTCCGATGCAAAGTAAAGTATTGTGAAAAACGAGTGAAAGGGAAGATAAAGATAATAAAATAATCTATCATTTGTGTGAAGCTTATTCATTGTGTGTAAATTTTAATCTCTAGGTAGTAGACATAATGCACGGATTGGAACCTCAAACCATAGAATCGATCAACTTGCTGAAATCCAAGAAGACTCCGTTCATAGTAGCGTTGAACAAGATTGACCGTTTATATGACTGGCAAAGCGCACAGAGAAAAGACATAAGAGACATCTTAAAAATGCAGGCCGCTAATACACAACTCGAGTTCGAAAAGAGGACTAAAGATGTCATTCTTCAATTTGCCGAACAGGTAAGAGGTTTTATGTTCTTTTTAAAGACGTATCTTTGACCACATTTTTGTCTTGAGCTAGATTGTGTTCGAGAGCTAATTAATGAGCATGAGTAAAGCAAAAGATGTAGTTTCTTTAAGAGGGAACTGATCTGAATGCCCTAACCAACAGCATTCATGTGCCTATTTTAGACTGATTTCAGATGAAATACGATAAATTATTTATTTTAAGCTATGTAGAACTTGAAAGTTCTCTAGTTAAAAAAAAAACTTGTGCTTACAAACTCGTGAAACAGATTTCTAATTGATGATAGTATTATTATGTAGTTTGTAATAAAGTGTTTCCGCTTATCTAATAAGCAAGGAACCTTTTATCATTAGATTGTAGATAATCGATAGAGAAAATGAATTGAAAATTAAAAGCAGCAAATTCTGTACGCTTTCTTGTAATCGCACAAACCACAGACAACCAAAATTAAGGACTAATACCATAAACTAGCTACTCTATTTATTTTTTATTTTTATGAAATTAACACCTTGTCACATATAATCTCCAAAACCACATTTTTCAATCCTAGGGTCTAAATGCAGCGCTTTTCTACGAGAACCCAGACCCTCGTACATATGTGTCCCTTGTACCCACCTCGGCAGTAACAGGCGAGGGTATGGGTAACCTGCTGGCTATGATCGTGCAAGCTTGTGAAGGACCTCTACACAAAAGACTCGTGTTCTCACATCAACTTTTGGCTACTGTACTTGAGGTAAGTGTAAGCTAAAAGTAGTTTTACGAAAGTATTACTTACGAGCCTCAAATAGTCTGATGACGAGCATATTTATTACTTATTGCTTTAAAGTGAGGTCACTTGTCTCTACCATTGATTAAATGTATGGTTGTTCGCCCGAGTATCGGATCGGTGCCTTATTATATTGTGACTTTAGTGCAAATTTCTTAGCCAAAACGTTACCGTAGGTAGCATACCTGTATTTTTAATATTTATATATGCTTGTTTAAACTTCCTTCACATCGCATTGCAGTAACGATATAAGGGCTAAACAAGTTAGTTTTGCACATAAAATAACCTGCGGACATAAGCTAAACTCAATCCCAGAATTCTGTAGAATTCTGACATTTCGTAATGTTGCCATTCTAAAAAATTGCCCCACTACAAAAGGGGAATACATTAGAGTCAAAAAATAAATATACAATCGACTTATTTTGACGGTAATATTATAAAATTCATAACAGTAGTAAATATTTTACGTATTTAAACATTAGATTTTTTTTACTATCGTACTATTTAAGTTCTATTTTAAGAAAGTGGAATAATTTTATTCATACAGGGGATCACTCCCCACATTTCACAGGTGTTAAACCTTTGGTTTATAAATGTGAATGATGACGATGATGATGATGACGACGATGATACCTGTGAAAGCAGTGAATAAAATATATTTAATTTACATGTTTTTTTTGTTTCAATACAACCCTTTAAAATTAATTAATTCATAACACAAATTCTTACATAGTCAGTCATTCACTGTAAATTATCAAATAAACACAATTTAATTTAAAATTACTTACGTTATTCCATACATAACAAAAATGGCAAAAATAAAAAGACAAATTAATATTGCATAGTCTATTACCATTCCTACGCCACTTCCATAATAACTTTTAGTTACTTTATAGTAAATTACTTTACAATAGTTAAAAAAGGACCAAAGGAGAAAAGGTTTACGATATATGAAACGTCAAAAAGTGACAGCTGTCAAATTTCTACGCAATTCTGGGATTGAGTTTAGTAACCGAAAAACCCGCTATTTTTAAGTTTTGTGCAAATAATTTTGTAAAAAGCAAATTTTGGCCTTCGGATTCGTATACAGGGCTTTAGGTATCTCTCTTTCAACCTTTCGGGCGGTCCATCAGTCCATGAAACTGGACAACTTTCCCAAGCAACATAGGTCAAAATACGAAAAAAAAAATTTGAGTTCCCATACAAACTCCATCAGCAATTCAGCATATAGCGCATTTTGTATGGGAGATCAATTTTTTTTTTCGTATTTTGGCCTATGTTTCTTGGGGAATTTGTTCAGTTTCATGGACTGATTAACCACCCGAGAGGTTGAAAGAGAGATACCTAAAACCCTGTATATTGGTATCAAAAGACCTTACGTAAACCTTATAGTGTAAAACTTTAAATAAGTGGCTTTATTGATAAGAATTATTATTAAATTGTTAATAATAATTATTTACTTTTTAAACAAGTATAATGTTTAATATTTTTAGGTGAAAGCGATTCCCGGACTGGGTACGACTATCGATACGATCCTTATAAACGGCACTCTCCACGAGGGCGACACGATAGTGCTCGCGGGGACCGACGGGCCCATCGTCACGCAGATACGATCGCTGCTCATGCCGCAACCTATGAAGGAGTTGAGAGTCAAGGTATGAAAGAAAGAAAGAAAGAAAATCACTGTTTACAAGGAGATAGATATTTATAACTAACTAGCTTTCCGCCCGCGTGGCCTACAGGTTATATCGTGCCCAACTGTGGGATAAAATGTAGCCTATGTCCTTTCCCAGGCTCTAATCTATATCTGTACCAAATTTCATCAAAATCGGTTCAGTAGTGTAAGCGTTAAAGACGGACCAGACAGACAGACAGACGGACAGACAGAGTTACTTTCGCATTTATAATATTAGTAAGGAAGTAAGGATTAAATGACATTGGGTACCTACAGCGTATAGAGTTATAGTGTCATGGGGTGCAGCTCAGCATAGTGTCTGCGCTAAATAAATAACACAGACGCTGGTATTCTGCTGCTCCCTAGGTTGACTATGAAGCTATAAAACTTTGTCCCTAGAATCTCACACTTAGGCGAGGGCTGAAAATCAGTGTTGCCAGCCTGCTAATCAGTAAATCAGTCTGGTATGAATCGCTGAGCCCAGACCACTGCAGCAGACATATGCAAGCATAAAACTATTGTAATAGCATAAGAATATAAATTTGAACTATTTTTAAAATGTATGTGAGCTCTCTTGAAGAATTACGCATAATTATTATTACTATTTTAGAAGTAGAGTAGTACACGCTGCCTATAAGTTTAATTCTTGATTTCGCGAATATGTCGATTGCGAATCATTCGAATATGGCTGAATTTTTCTAAATTTGATCAGCTCATATGCATATGTCCCCACCAAGGGGCATGAGGTTTTTGGCCACCACCTTGGTCTATAAATTATCCTATTTACCTGTATTTCTGGTACTGGGCAAAGCCCTCCCTCGCTTTCATCCATGACTCCCTATATTGCGCCGTTTTCACAGATTCTTTGTTAAATGTACGTAATAGACATTAATTCATTTCTAGTATTATGCCGCTAGTACGAGTATTATGAGTACCCACTCTGCAGGTACGTTTCGGGGTGGGTTATTCGAATAAATTGAAGTGTACTATACAAAGTATGAAATGTCTTGACCAATTGTTATTTATTATTGTTATTGTACTTTGACTTTATATTTAGATTTAATTAGATTAGATTTAGATTCGCTTAAATTTAAGGAAATAAAAAATACAGGATCTGCTTTAATAGTAGATTGTTAACCAAGGGCTGTATGACATCAATTGCATACGAGGTTTTTGGCGCCCGAGCGCAGCGAGGGCGCTAATTAGCCCGAGTATGCAATTGATGCTTACACCCGAGATAAACACTCTGCTTTACATATCGATTGTGAGGTAAGTAAAAAAACAAGAAAGCAGGTTTCTATGAACATTTATTAAAGAGAAACATGTGTATTTAATTAAATTTCGCGCCTAGCTAGTCGACTGCCTTTTTTACTCTTCACGATTTTATGGCACGCAAGCGCGTCAAATCGTACTGGCCAGTTTGATTTTTAAATCGATTTTAACTAAAATAACATACGATGTGACTGCGAAACAAATAGTTCGATATTTAAAATAAAATCTTCATAAATTCTTATATAAATTGTCTTGATTCCGATTCGAGTAAATAATCAATACCGAGAAAAAAAAGTAACTTTTTAAAAATATTCTTCTTGCAGTATTGAGTATGACAGTTCTTTTTTCAAATTCCAAAACCTATGCTGTAATGTTAACATTACATGGTAGGTTTTGAAACCTATGCTGTAATGATATCCATACACCCCGGCATTCAGGGAAGTAAGTGACTACTTACAGAGCAAGAGATATGTAAAATAAATTAATTTCCTATCCAGAACGCGTACATCGAGCACAAAGAAGTGGTGGCCGCTCAGGGAGTGAAGATCGCGGCTAAAGAGCTGGAGAAAGCCATCGCAGGACTGAACCTACTTGTCGCGCAAAAACCCGACGAGATTGAAGTCCTCAAGTAAGTTGCAAATGAAACTCATTTATGTGCTCTTGTATTATATTCTTCTTATTGTGGGTACAGTCAAGTGCGTGGCGAACTTGGCTAACCTGGTGTCAGACTTTCCAAACGGTTGGTTGGCCTCTGACTTAGTTTTAACGATTGTAGTCAATCGACAGCAGCCGGGGCCGACAACTTAACGTCCAAAGCACGGAAATGAGGTCTGGCTTATACAGAAGATATCTATTCGTTCCAGAAATAGAAAGAGTAATGCAAACAGATTCCTTGGCGATCTCAACAAGAGATATTCAATCATTCAATCAAATGCTTTATCATTATCGACATATTATATTAAATACATGATCTTGACTCACTAGTTCATGAACGCCCAACCCCAACCCTTAGCCCTATAAAGCTGAAATTTTGCATAAAGGTTCCTTTAACGGTGAAAACAATTTAAAAAATAAGTATTTTACAATATTCCAACGTACCGTTTGCGCCACTGATACAACTTTGACAGTTCATATCTCAGAAACGTGACGCTTTAGGAATCGACTACCAAGTAATTATTTTTTCCGGGAAACGTCATGTTAAAGAGTTTTACCTACTTTAGCGCTACGCAGTGTACCGCGAAACCGTACGTCGAGCGCGGTCCCCCCGTGCCGCACCGCCGCCGCCGCCGTCAGAATGCGATGTACATTGCTAGTTTTCGTGTTTTACGCTGTTAGCATTGTTTTTATTGGAAAATAAAGTGTATTAGAATAAATTACTTATTAAATTTTAAAATAAAAAAAACATGAAAAAAATTTAAACATTTTCCTGAGGAAAATTCTACTGGAAAATCTATCAGAATGATGGTCTGAGTTCAGTGTTTCAGTTTTTGTTAACATGTGCCTTAGATCTTGTTTTAATAATGGTTCAATAGATGCATGGGTCGCAGGCATTTAAAAAAAATCAAAGTAGTGTACGGTAGCGTTGATATAAAATCGTCTAAGCCCTTTTCGTTCTTATACATACAAAAATATTAATAAAAATAACATTTAATGTGACTTGTTTGTTATGTTAGTTCTTATCTGCCCCCAGGGAAGAAGTGGCCCGTGAGCTGAAGAGCGCGCTATCTTCCATCAAGTTGTCTGAGCGAGGAGTGTACGTGCAGGCCTCCACTCTCGGATCCTTGGAAGCCCTACTTGACTTCCTTGGAAGCAGCAAGATTCCTGTAAGTCTATTTTTAGAACTGATTGATAAGTCAACAATTCATATGTCACAAAAGTTATTGTTAAGATTTCTGTGCCCTACAGGGTCTACAAAGTAAGCGCTATTTTAATTGTACCATCTTAATTTATCACTGTAGAATTGCAATAAATATATTGAGTATTGAGAGTTAGCGTAGAATTGTAGTTAAAGGTGATCAAAGCTACTATAAAAACACCGTGAATTTTTAATCACTCTATAAACTTTAGGGTATGATATAATGCAATCTCGCGAGATTGGGACTCAGACGAGATCTCGCGAGTTTATGAATAACAATACCGCGAGCTCTCGCCATTTTCGAGATCTTGCGAGATTGGCAGTTTTGTGTAATTCTGTTAAAGTTGACTTTAAAAGCTTCTCTGTTAAGTGGTCAGAATTAAACCTTAACACAAACAATTAAGCAACATTGTGATTTCAATCTAACGTGTTTTATTTTCAGTACTCGGCCATCAGAATCGGGCCAGTAGTGAAGCGTGACGTCATGAAGGCGTCCGCCATGTTGGAACATGATTCACAATGGGCTACCATATTGGCGTTCGACGTCAAGGTAAGTTCTTATGGATTCTAACGATCCGTGGCTTTTTATATGAACTGAAGTCGATCCGTGGTTTCTTATATGACCTGAAGACAAGACAATAGTTTGATATTTGTGTTGTTAGAGTTAAATTCAGTTCTATACAAATAATACAACACTGTTAAGACTCTACAACCTGAAGAACTTAGGTCTGATGAAAATCTACAAAAAGCTGTAGAAAACCCACTTAAAAACATATCGCGCGATCTTTATGTTGGTTTTACTGGGTTTCCTGGAATTTCAAGATTCTAGTTAACCGTGTTATCCCATCTCTAATACACTCGGCTTCAAAAAAATCGCACCTTTTAAGAAATCTATTTTAAACATCTTTCTATCGTATTTGTATTATGAAATATTGGTAATGTTCGGTATCATTTGAAAGGTGAGGAAACAGAGAATGCAAAAACAATAATTCATTCAATGTTTTTTATTGGAACTGAGAAAAATTTACAAAACAATAAAAATCCTTAAAAAACTCTAATGAAATCTGATTAATTTTTCAAAACAAAGTTGCTTAAAACTAACCTAAAACCTAGTGTTACCCCCCCTAGCCCTAATGACGTCTTCCATGCGCTCCCTCATGGATCGCACCAACTTTAGGACCTCTTCTTGAGGGATTCTGTCCCATTCCTCAATAACGGCGTCTTGGAGCTCCTGAAGAGTCGCGGGAGCGGGATCACGGGATCTAACCTTGCGTTTCAGCTGGTCCCAGAGGTGCTCTATCGGGTTCAGATCTGGACTTCTCGCTGGCCACTGCATGACAGGGATCCCAACCTCTTGAAGGTAGCCCTGCACAATTCCAGCAGTGTGCGCGCGAGCGTTATCGTGCATTAATGTGAACCCGTCGCCAATAAATCCAGCATAGGGGACCACATGTTCTTCCAGGATCTCTGTGATGTACCGGTGAGCAGTCATCGTCCCTTGCCCGCGAGCACCGCCGGTCCGAGAGACGCAAGAAAGTTCAGTTTTTCCGTCGGCAGATATGCCGCCCCAGAACATGCAGGAACCGCCCCCGTATTCTACCGTCTCTTGGATGCAGGCTTGGGCAAAATGTTCCCATTGTCTTCTGTATACTCTTTTGCGTCTATCGTTGCAGAAAAGGCACACTCTCGTTTCGTCTGAGAAGAGAACAGCTCTCCATTGGTCCAGGGTCCAATTGACGTGGGCGCGAGCAAATTGCAGGCGTGCTCGCCGATGCGCTGCGGTTAATTTTGGACCCGTGGCAGGTCTTCTAGCAACACTATTTCTCTCCTTTAGTCTTCTTGTAACTGTAGAGACACTCACGGCCCTTCTACGAACTGCTTGAAGCTGCTGTTGCAACTCAACAGCATTAGAGAACCGATTTCTCAAAGACTTCGATACGACGAATCGGTCATCTCTCGCAGAAGTGCAGCGATTTCTACCAGACCCACGCCTTCGGACAAAGCCACCGGTCTGCAGGAACCGCTGGTACACTCTTCGAACAGAAAAGCGACTCAAGTGCAATTGCCGAGCAACATCACACTGACGTAGTCCTGATTGCAGTAGTGCGATAACTTGGGCGGCTTCAGCAGCAGTAGTGTCCATCTTCAAGGACGTTTTTCTGATGAAATATATTCTTCTGTGTCTTCTTCGACTGTTGGTAACAAATTTATCCCCCAATAAGCTGTATCGACCCTTTTATACCCAAAAAACAAAACAATACAAACAAAATTTGAAGAGGAGAATCAGTTCCATTGTCATTCACAGTGACTTAAAGTGTCAAGCTTTTTCTTTAATCAAATGAAATGGATATTTTTTTAAATAGTTTTTATAGGGCTCTCAAATGATACCAATATTGCTACGAATAACTGCTTGTCTTAAGGATTAACAGTGCTTAAAGCCTATATTTACGGACGTGCGATTTTTTTGAAGCCGAGTGTAGTTGTAAAATTAAACTCGCTTGGAGGAAGAAGAAATGGATAAATAAATGTACATTTTGTCCAGATCGAACGCGATGCCCAAGAGTTAGCCGACAATTTAGGTGTGAAAATCTTCGCAGCAGATATTATCTACCACCTGTTTGACAAGTTCATGGCCTACTGCGAAGAATTGAAACAACGCAAGAGAGAGGAATTCAAACATATCGCCGTGTTCCCGTGCAAACTTAAGGTTGGTGCTCCCTTTTAATACCAAATAGATATAGCATGAATATGTTCCCAATACTACTATTTGACAAGCTCATGGTTATTAAGAAAAAATTAGGTGGAGTATTATTCTAACGCGACTGTCACCCAGACTAGAATAATACATACATACGCTCACGCCTGTAATCCCTAACGGAGTAGGCAGAGCATCAGTGGTTCTAGCGAACTACTTTGACACAAATTGTGAGGTTTATCAGATAGAACCAGTTGTGTATTGGTGAGAGGTGGGCAGCCATTCGCCCTTTATATAGCAAAACCCTTGAATCCCACTTACAGACTTTTACTGTATACCTGGGAAGAGTAGGTAGCTGACACATTCTAAGTGTTAGAATAATGTCATAACAAAATGGACACCCTAAGGGCCCGTGGCCGGGGTCGACTAAGGAAACGGTGGAAAGACGCTAGACGCTTTTGATGTCGATTGAACGGAAAGTGCATTGGATCGAAATCGGTGGTCTAAACGAGGAGAGGCCTTTGCCAAACAGTGGGATAGAAATGACTAAATAATAATGATTAAAGTAGCTTGCGCCTTACTTAGCTGCAAAAGTAGCTTTTTATTTTACTATTAGTAATATAGATAAATAAAATTTTTCTTAACACAATTTTTTCTTTTGCCAAATGTGATCGCGTTATTATGGAAAGTCGGATTTTTTTTCAAAAATGTCATACGGGTTCCTCGAGGAAAGTTATTTAGTTTAATGAAGAGATTCACGTTGTAAGGATTCGCTTCTTCTTATTATGGTGTAGGTATAGTCAAGTATGTTGCAAACTTGGCCAACCCTGGTGTCAGAGTTTTTCAAACCGCACTATGGCCTCCGACTTGGTTTCAACGACTGTAGTCAATCGACAACAGCCGGGACCGACAGCTTAACGTGCCCTCCGAAGCACGGAAACGCTCGTGATAAATTGCCACTTTGGTCACCCATCAGGTTCCCTACCTCTGTGTACGTTGCATAACCTCACTGATCGGTTGAGATCAGCGAGAGCCACTAAGCTACGAAAAGGCACCTCATATTTAGGCGACCTTAAATTAAGGATGTGAATCAACCCATTAAACTGAACAATTTTCCCCAAGAAACATTCGCCTCTCCATATAAATTGAACGATTAGCTGATTACCTATTTGTAGGAGAGGTAAAAGTAAATATTTTGGGAATCTCGTAAGTATGAGTTTCTTGGGGAAAGTTGTTCAATTTCATAGGGAGAATCACGCACAGACCTATATCCAGATTGACGGTAAAAGTTTACCTACCTTGTGTGTAAAAAGTGTGATCCACGGTCACAGTTTTGTCCGACTTAAGTCAGTCAGTTAATTTACCTAATTACGCGCCTTTGAATCGTTTCCGAGCGGTCTTGATTTCCCATTATTAAATCTCGCTCGTAACGTCATCTTAGGTACGAAAAATTCAACACCCCAGGTTCTCATACAGTTTGAAGCGCTCTTTTCATCTATTTCGATATAGGTCTGTGGGATCACGCCCTAAAGTTTTGCTAATTAATTTAAAATCATCGCTCATATTTATGTTAACTAATCTAAACATTCATAAATGTTGTCAAAATGTTTTCATAGTTCGTATTCAACTGTGTAAATTGCACCTTACTACTGTACAGCGAGAGTTGGTTTTCTGTTGAGGTTAAAACAGCAATGTTTACTTTGTTAGGTGCTGCCACAATTCGTGTTCAACTCTCGTGACCCCATCGTGGCGGGTGTGATGGTCGAAGCGGGTGTCGTCAAGGAAGGAACTCCCATCTGCGTGCCTAGTAAAGAGGTAAGTATTTATTTTTATCAGCCTATATACGTCCCCACCGAGTGACACAGGCCTCCCTTCGAAACACGAAGGGGATTTAGGCCATAGTCCACCACGCTGGCCCAATGCGGGTTGGTGGACCGCGCACCTTTCGAAAACGAATTTTCTTAAACGTGTGGGTTTCATCATAATGCTTTTCTTCACCGCTGATCAAGTGATAGTTTGTGAAAAATCCATAAATAAACCTGAAAAGACAAATTTAGTGGTACAGGCCCGCACTAGGATTTGAACCCGCAACCTTTATTACTAATTTTTTTTTATCCCTGATATGTATAGGCTACATAATTATCCCGAATTCCCACGGGAACGAAGTCCCGGGCGGATGCTAGTTTATAATAATTTAAATTGAAGCTTCTTTACCTCATAAATTTTTAATATCTATAAAAACGATGAAGTTACAGTTAAATACCGCCATATAAATTTCATACATTTCATTTTGTAAGAAAGAGATAGACAAAATTGTTTGATGAGCTGTAAGTTTTTTATTCTTCGACTATTTTCTAATTTGATTTCGAATTCTGTTATCATGTTAAGTATATTCATTTGTTATCTTAATAAATATGTAATATTCAATATCAGTCATCTACCCTATTGTCATACTTAGTTTAATTTTATTGATATTTAACGACATTTTTTTATATAAATAACGATAAAGTATGGCTTGGTAAAAAAACTCACAATAGACCTTAAAATAAAAAAATGTTTTATTTTCTCCCAAACTTCAGCTGTGTACAATTGCAAGGACGGCAGCAACTCAGGCTACTACACGCGTGCACTCTGTGCTGTTGTGATAAGAGCGGTTTTGCAATGAAATGGAGTAACCTGATGCGCTTGGCCTATGTACATTCCTTTTTATTTTACCCTTTTTTCCTTTTTTTTCACTTTTATAAGAACCCACTGTACACACACATACAAATAAAATATTCCATTTGATCAGTTCGTGGAGTTGGGCATCGTAACATCGATCGAGGTGAACCACAAGCAAGTGGAGACCGCTCGCAAGGGGCAGGAGGTCTGCATCAAGATCGACCCCATCCCCGGCGAGTCACCCAAGATGTTCGGACGACACTTCGACGAGACTGATTTTCTAGTCAGCAAGGTGAGTCAATGGGCTATGTACAACATTTTTAAAATGTTCTAATTTTTCGTATTATGCTACTAATAAGATTTATAAAAACAGTCTTAGATTTATAAAAGCAATTTTTTTTTAAATGATAATTTAAAAAAAATTACTAAACTTTTCATTTCGCTACACCGCTCCTCTGCGGAATCCAAAGATTTCATTCCTTAG
The DNA here is from genome assembly GCA_949987775.1 of Aproaerema taeniolella. NCBI lineage: Eukaryota > Metazoa > Arthropoda > Insecta > Lepidoptera > Gelechiidae > Aproaerema > Aproaerema taeniolella. The sequence continues at coordinate 10,995,610 of OX465243.1, forward strand.
CCATTTTAATTTTATATGGCTTCAAAAAAAACTTCGAATGGTTATCATAATTAATTCCCTATGGGTGTTAGATTAGCGTAGTGAGATTGTGAAAATGAATATACAGGATGTTAAGTAATTCGATCTTATCTTCTCAGGTGGTGAATCAGCCCATGAAACTGAACAACTTTCCCTAAGAACAAATGCCGAAATACGAAAAAAATTTTTGACTTCCCATACAAAATGATTTATCAGCTGATGCAATTTGTATGGGAAGTAAAAAAATTTTATTCGTATTTCGGCATGTTCTTAGGAAAAGTTGTTTAGTTTCATGGGCTGATTCACAACCTTTCTTTTATTTCTTAGCAAAAAAAAAGTTCTTTAGGTTTTTGAGAGAAGGACCCTTAATCCTATATTATAAATAGAAACCAGACCGATTTAAAAATATTCTGAAACTAGCTTTCCGCCCGCGTGGACTACAGGTCATATCGTGCCCAACTGTAGTGGGATAAAACGTAGCCTATGTCCTTTCCCAGACTCTAATCTATATCTCTGTACCAAATTTCATCAAAATCGTTTCAGTAGTTTAAGCGTGAAAGACGGACAGACAGACAGACAAAGTTACTTTCGCATTTATGGCATTTTCTGGATTAACTCGCTCCATCGTCGACCTCATCTTTGACCTTTATGGTCAAGATTGAGGTCAAGAGTTAACCCATCTTATAATAAAAATAAAAAATAAATTATAATATTAGTAAGTATTGTCAGACATAGCCTATTCTGTTTGAAACCTTCCATCCTTCGCTGGCTCAACGACCCAAAGTGGATCTTGGCCTCCCACATTAAAGTGCGCCATTCCATTCTGTCTTAGCATATCTTGGACAACCTTTCGGGCGTCGCCCGGTGGGTCGTCCAAGATATCGCTGGAAAGAAAAAGTCGCCAACGAACTAAACTAAGTGGCTAAATATGTAAACACAACCCACTGACCGAAAACTTAATTGCGCTGCATGTATACAACAAATCCCTTTGAGATCACTGAAACACTTGTAAAATCATTTTTCGAACTTGTCATACACTGTAGCACGTAAAACAGTCGCAAAAAAATATATTTTTCAACAAAATACTAAAATTCGATAAAACCTAACACCACCGTGACAAGTGTCAAATGGCTGGCACGCCCCCCTCTTTGTTTACATAATTTTAGGTCAATTAGTTCGAAATAGGATACACACATGCATACGCTCCCGCCTATATCCCTATCGGGGTAGGTTAGAGCATCAGTGATTCTAGCAAAGTGAATACTTTATTTTATAGGCCCTGTAGCTCTACCAACTGTGGAACCCGTTCCCTTCGTACAAGTGACAGTTTAGAAAATAGTTAAATGGTGGAATCTATCTATAACTATAGTCGGTTACGAGTTTTTTTTTCCCGGAAACGTCAAGTTAAAGAGTTTTCGTTATTTGACTACTTTGGTACTACGCAATGTACCGCGAAACCGCGTGTTGCCCCCGGGCCGCGCTGCTATAATAATGCCATGTACTTGTACATTGTCGGTTTTCGTGTTTTACGATGTTGTAAATTTAGTTTTAAAGCAGAAAATGTTTTAAAAAAATCGTGAAGAAAATTCCACTGGATAACCATTCAGAATTATTGTCGGAATTCAGGGTTTCAGTTTTTGCTAAGCTGTTCCTTACACCGTATATAAGCGAAAGAGGAAGAAGTTGTGCAACCAGATGGAACCCAAAGCCGGAAAGTGACGTCTTCAATATTCGGAATGTTTCATTTACTTTTTATTATTAATTTGATATCTAAAATATCATTTTTAAGCCAAAAACACTGATGATGATGATGACGCACAATTTTTTTTCTGAAAAAATGGTTTATGGTGTGATTTTAAATTTGTTTGCGAAACTTTACGGGACGATTCTTCCCATAGAACAAAACAACTTTCCCCAAAAAAACACATGAATTTCTCAAAAAAAAGTTAAACTCCCATACTAATATATTTATTGCTGTCTGGTGATCGGTTGAGAATAACACCACCATCCCATCTCTTTTCGTGGGTGTCGTAAGAGGCGACTAAGGAAACACAAATGAGATCTGCCTCCTAGTAATCCATCCCAGGCAACGACACTTCATTTTTTTCTGAATCTCAGGTGTCGTCCTATGGTCTCATGCGGTGTGGTAGGCTCTGTAAAGGGCCGTCTGGTTCGCGACCACCCTCCTACCGAAGTCCGACGCCAAACAGCTTGCTGTGTTCCGTCGGTGCGTGGGAGTACCAGTGCCTTTATAGGCATTTTCTGGGTTAACTCGCTCCATCGTCGACCTCATCTTTGACCTTTAAGGTCAAGATAGAGGTCAAGAGCTAACCCATCTTATAATTAAAAAAAACTAAGAGGCAAAAGCGAGGCGAAATATTTTGTTAATAATTCACTTATTTAATTGTCGCTAGCTATTTTAAGGTAACCCAATACTGATTTGATTAATTATTTTTATTGTACAGGAAAATAGCCTAACACACATACTTCGATTTGCTCTTTAAAAAAAATGCGACTGTCCAATTTTAGCCTCTTGTTCGCATTTCATTGAGCGTCTCATCATACATATTTCAGCAACATTGTATTAACGTGTTGCTCAGTACCTACATATTAATGTATCTTCGTAACATAAAGTTTGACGAGATTGATTTTCTAGTCAGCAAGGTAAGTGCTTTATATTATAGGCCCTGTAGCCTTACCAACTGTGTAACCCGTTCCCTTCTTACAAGGTGTAAAGGACAGCTTAGCAAATACTTAAAAATCTATCAATTATTATAACGGGCTGCAAAAAAAAATTGCGATGATTTTTCCCATAAAAATTAACACCTTTCCCCAAACCATATATTCTCAAGTTTAACTTCTCATACTGAGAAGCGATCAGCTGATTGCTCAAGTGTTATAAATTATAAAGAAAAGCGAAATATTTTTTAATATCTTAAATTTTCGCTAACTAATTTAAACTCACCCAACCCAATACAAGGTTTTTCGAAAAATCCAAAAAAAAAAGAAATTCCAAAATTTAATTTTAAAAGTGAAATAGTCGCAACTCTAGTAATCAGTTGCACGGTTTGACATTTTTCAAAATGAAAGTTTCATATAATTAATATGACATACTTGTCATACTTGTAATAGAGCTGCGCAACAAGCAAAATTGTAATTAATTTAGAATTATTATTATTTTTGTTTTTTTTTGAAACACCTTGTATACTGATTTGAGTATTTATTTTTATTTTACTCTGATTTGTAAATTTTGACATATTTGTAATTTTTGACATTATTATTGTTTTTATTGTACAGTCACGGAATGAAAACCTTCGTCAGTTTTCAAATTGATTCCTTTATCGTGCCCCGAGCACTTATTACCTTTTGAAAATTTGATCAAAATTGACTGTTGCCTAGAAAATTATGCTTTATTATTTCTAAGACAAAGTTCAAATTGATTTCGCTCAAGATTTGTGTTAAGTAAGAAGATTATTATCATAGAAAAGTTTGCACACGTTAAAAACTTCTTTTGATTAGATTTATGAACAATTTCAGTAAGTAATTTCTAATGTCTGTCAAAGACGTCAGAGTTCAAGAGAAAACTGACATTAGAGCAAATGTCACATTTATTTATTGTTATAAAGACTCTTTTTGTTCTGGAATGTTGGCATAATTGATTCCTGCATTAGTGCGAGCAATAATCGACCAGGTGACGAACCTTTTTGTTCCTCGACTGTACAGGAAAATAGCCTAGCCTAACACACATACTTCAATTTGCTCTTTAAAAAAAATGCGACTGTCCAATTTTAGCCTCTTGTTCGCATTTCATTGAGCGCCTCATCACATTTCGGCAACATTGTATGAATGTGTTGCTACCTACTTGTTGTATCTTCGTAACATAAAGTGCACATTTAGACGTCGGTTGGTTGCAATCAATAAGTCATTAGGCCCAGCTGGTTACACTCAGATGCATTTGATGCTTTTGTTATTTTTATCTTATTAGCTCTTCATGCAAAACTTATCTTGGTCTTTCAACACTTCATCATGCAGGCCGCTTCGTTTTTGTCAAGTAATTTATCTTTAGATTAAACATCTCATTAAAAATTGATTAGTATACTGTAAATGTTTTATACATTTGAGCAGTGAGTCAGTAGTGTTTGCACATATTCAATTTGGTATTTGACTGGCTCGTCAAATTATAATATAATAGACTAGCGTTCCGCCCGAGACTTCGATCCCATGGGAATTCGGAAAAATTATGTTGCCTTTGCCACTCAAGGATAATGTAGCATTCTAATGGTGAAACATTTTTTAAATCGGTCCAGTAGTTTCGGAGTCTATTATATGCAAACAAACAATCAAATCTTTCCTCTTTATAATATTAGTGTAGGTAAAAATAGGTAGGTAATTTTATCTACCATTTACTGAACGTTAAAATGCACGCCCACATAGTATGAATTTGTGACGTCATTTTCCTCAAAATTTGATTTACTTTTTATGATTAATTTGATGGCAAAATTTGATTTTATCTCATATCATGCAGAAAGATATTACTGTTTGACGATTTTTTGTTCAGTGATTAAAAACATTGCTAATCAACAAAGTTTTACGAATACATGGTAATTTTTCCTTTTTTATTCTTGTACGCATTCAAAACTGAAATTTGCTGACTTTGTTATTTAAGTAAATAGTAAACCTACTTGTATACTAGTAAAAAAAATTGATGGGAAATTGCAGATACAGTTAATATATTGGATTTTTTATATTAGTAAGCAAATCTAAGGATGTGAATCAGTCCACTAAACTGAACAACTTGCTCTAAGAGACATAGGTCGAAATATGAAAAAAACTTTTTCCTCTCGATACAACTTGTGCTATCAGTTAATTTTGATTTGTATGAGAATTCAAATATTTTTTCAGAATTTTATACAGGTTCCTTGCGAAAAATTGCTCCTTTCATGGGGATAATCATCAAAAATCTAAAGTTTCACTAACTAATTTAAAGTCACCCCATATAAAAAATAATCACAACGATTGAATTTGGGTTGTTAAAGATATATTGTCATTTTTACTAAATGTAGTCAAAAAGAAAATGTGTAGAAGAGAGTAGCCCGTCAAGATCAGTGCTTAAATTGATACCGGAAGTTCGAAGAGCATTTTAATGACTTGGCACTCTGAAGTAGGTGTTTATATTTGTTAGACAATAGGTTACGTAACGTCCGCATAAGCTGCGATCACACGCGCGTTGCTCGTGTAGACATTGATGCCACGGGTGGATGCCACTTGACGCTCAATCAATGAATGGACGGCCTTCATATTAAGTCGCACTATTTCCATCACAGCATCGATTGACAATTTACATCCTATTTATAGATTCGCATTTCGCTGTGGCAAGTATATATATATATATTTATTATAAGATGGGTTAACTCTTGACCTCAATCTAGACCACAAGGTCAAAGATGAGGTTGACGATGGAGCGAGTTAACCCAAAAAAACGCCTACAAAGGCACTGGTACTCCCACGCACTGACGGAACACAGCAAGCTGTTTGGCGTCGGACTTCGGTAGGAGGGTGGTCGCGAACCAGACGGCCCTTTACAGAGCCTACCACACCGCATGAGACCATAGGACGACACCTGAGATTCAGAAAAAAATGAAGTGTCGTTGCCTGGGATGGATTACTAGGAGGCAGGTCTCATTTGTGTTTCCTTAGTCGCCTCTTACGACACCCACGGAAAGAGATGGGGTGGTGTTATTCTGAACCGATCACCACGATTGCTGTGGCGAGTATATTTCTAGTGAAACTTTAAAGGGTGGTTCTGCCCGAAACTTAATTACTTTCCCCAAGGATCTTAAGTCTAAAGAATACAAAATTTTTGCCATGGAGAGAAACATCCCCTAAAACGCTCACTAACTTAAAGTCACCCCATATGCTACGGGCCAAACCCGATCTTAGGCCAAGAACGAAAATTCATCGGAATAGATTCCCTTGTTTGTGACAACAACACATAGAAATACTGGGAGTCAAAGCCAAAATATCCATATCTAAAAACTAAGTTTGTCCTATTTGGCCTAAAATTAGATTTGGCCAGTAACATATACAGCTTCGTACAAAATTATGTTCCGAAATAAAGTGATAATAATAACTCGTTAAATTAATCTGTGTCTAACGTTCTCACGTGACGATAAAGCTCTCTTTCGAAGAATCAATGAGTGGTTTTGAAACGTAGCTAGCTGTAATTTTTTTTTCGTATTCTTATATCTCTGTAATCGATATTTTTGAGGATGTAATAGATGACGTAACGCCTCTACTTCTACTTGTGTAGATAGGTATTCAAAACCAGAAACTGCCTATTGCACACTTTGGGATTTTTAAGCACAATGTGCAGTTATTAATAAAATTTCACGCGCTCAGCTATCGATTAGATCCTAGCCGCCAACTATACGAGTATATTGTCTGGTGTTGCCTTTAGGGGATCTCAAGGTCACGAAAAGCACCATGTGCAGTGCAGCATTTTTATAAGAATTAAGATCTATTCCTTATTTCTTTATTATAAACTATCATTACTTTGATTAAATTTTAATCTGACGTTGGATGGATCCCATGCATTTTCTAGAATTTGCTTGAACATCGATTTCGCAGAATGTCCACACAAAGACGTTCGATTGAGTTGGCTTCCGGGAAGAGTATATTCGAGAAAGTGGACGCCTAAGTAAGTGGTCATTCAGGGAAAGAACATCACAAAAGACTTTTCTACGAACAGCTTGCGCTTCACTGTTCACTTATTGTTTGTGAGTTTATAAAATCATCTCATTTTGTAAACATACTCGTACCTACGTAAACACGTCTTTATACCTGAAATAGACCTGTGCTTTATAGTGTTATGCTGGGTTGAATGCAAAATAGAAAAAATCACTTCCCTGGCAATTAATAAAGATCAATAAATGTGTTGTTCGAATTATATAAGTATAAAGAAAGAACGCATTGGAGTGTTTAAAACAACAAAAGATTTTCCGAACAAAGTAAATCTTCAAATATTGCCCTGCATCACTGCACTGAGAAACTAATCGTGCAGATTAAAAATTTATTATGTAGACAGGTGGCTTCCTGCCTTTTTTATTACAAAATAGCGACTTGTTGTCATCAAGAGAACAGTACTTCAGTAGAAGTTTCCTCCCAAATTATAGCAGCTATTTCGGTTTGTAAACTTGAAAACTTGTCATGAATCATTACATCTACAACAGTATTTAGGATTTATGTATACAGGGCTTTAGGTAAATCACTAGTCCATGAAACTGAAAGTTGTTCAGTTTCATGGACTGATTTACCACCCGAGAGGTTGAAAGTGATTTACCTAAAGCCCTGTATATCGAATAAGTATTAAGAGTTTCACATCGGTTCCTGTAAAATATTATTCAGTTCCATAGACAAATTCATTTCCTAAATCAACAATCAGGCGTACACGTGATAGTACATCAGCCAGACTACACATTTGGCCTTGACCTCGCCCGTAGCGCTTATAAAAGCGACAATTTTCGTAGTGCAACTTCACAATGCAATGTACCGTTGTGTGTACATAATTTCACACGCAAAATTTCAGTGCAACATACTTGGTATTTACTCGTTGCCCCCGAAGCGTGTTTGGTTCGAGAATAGAACGGAAGCGGCGTGTGATTATGTGTGTTTTGTTACTGTCCGTTCGCACCACACAGTCTACACTACAGGATATTTGTGCGAAATGTTCTCCCAACAGTTAACCGGTGTATTCTTAGACTTTATCATTATACTACGTAATAAGAGGATTGTGAACGACTGAACGTGTCAGTTTTGACATGCAATCAGGAAGGGAATTATATTGATTTTTAATTCTTTCCCATGGATATACATTATCCAATCCACACAATCTTTCTTTCCTACATTGTTAGCCTGCTTCCTGCCAAATCGTAAGCAAGTATCCAAAGACAGGTTTGAGTCAGGTTAGATGTGATCATCTTTATTCCAATCTTAGTATTTTTTGGCATCAAGGCAAATCTGCCCACTGTTGACGCCAACCGTTACAACTTTGGTAGTTTATATCTCGAATACGTGAGCTCTATCCAAACAAAATACGAATACTAACGGATTAAAAATTTAAGTGACAATTCATTGAGTTCGTAGCATTGCGCAGCATGAATGTAAGCGAGATGGCGGCATCAATGGACGCACCCCACGTCTCCATTGATCGCTGCAACGAGGGGGAGGTCACTAGGTCGCGGAGTGGCAGTCGATAAGACCTCGTTGCTAAGTGTAGTAAACATAAACGCTTCTATGTTCAAACTTAATTTCCTTATCTCAAAGGAAGCATGTTTCCAGCGCCTAATAGATGTCATTCAAAGCGTAATTATATGACAAAATAGATAAGTTTTTTATCATTTTAGGGCTCAATGTTCGTCTTTTGTTGTTCTTATCGTGGTGATATCAACATACTAACAACCGGTTTGGTTCAGGCGATAGTACTGCTGCCTTTGGATCGACTGTTCTTGGTTTTCATTCCCGGTCGAAAGAACCATTTGTGTAACAAGTGAGACTTTGGTTTGAAAAACCTTTGTTACGCTAATGAATGTAAAAGGAAGACCAGGGGTGAGAGGAGGACCAAAGAAGATTGCTTACGAGAAGAATGATTTGTGTAAAGTTAATATTAAGACGGATTAAGCGGTTTCAAATTGGCTTGTATAAATCAACGATTGCCTAAATGTGGAAAGACGAAATAATTGTTTCGGGTGTTTAGGATTTCCTTGGGAAAAGTTAAAAGAGAAAAGAAAAGTTCCTTGAGAAAAGTTTCATAGGCAGATTCAAAGCCATCCATCCATGTGTACACTCATGCTTATAATTCCTGTCGGGGTAGGCAGAGCATCGTGTAATTGTAGAACCATTTCATGTCACAGTTTATCGATCTCTAATCAATTGGGATACCTATGCTCTGGAAGTTGATGGACAATGGATGGCAAAACATTGATTACGTCGCGCGTCGTAAGAAAACCAATAAAATAACTTTTAGAGGACTCCTAACTTTGTATTTCTATGACGTCACTATTGCTCCCTGGCCACTCGACCCTTGTACTACGAATTTCCTAATTGAATGGAGTTGTTTTCCTAACTTTCATAGCTCCCATTTGCCTACGCTTAGTACCCATTAATGCGAAGTACACTTTGCGAAACTACTACTGCGGCAAAAACTGTTTGCTTAGCTTAGTGGGAATAAATTTCATAAGGTTTTGGCAGAGTGTAGACAGAGTGAAAGAGAAGTATCTTTGTACTTAAATTTATATGTATAAATATAGTTAGACATTCCACTTTCCTAAAATAGACCCTAAAGCGAAAGCTGATGTAAAATAATGAAAGTAGTTGTCAAAGCTCATAGCCCAAGAGTGAAGTTAGACTCAGTTTGTTTCAGCTATTGGAAAAATCTCTGTCAACGCAGTTTCAGTATATCGTTGGACTAATTTATGGCCTTAATTTTTGGTAATTTAAAATAAGACGTACGATAAATACTACACTAGTCAATGGAAGAAAGTAAAATCTTCGATATACAGGTTGTAAAGGACAGCTTAGCAAATACTTAAATGGTTGCATCTACCCATAACTATCATCAGCTACAAGTAATTTTTTTTTCCCGGAAACGTCATGTAAGGAGTTTTCATTATTTATATACTTTGGCGCTACGCAACGTATCGCGAAACCGCGCCCCGCGCGCCATCCCCCCGCGCCGCGCAGCTTTTGGAGTGCGACGTACATTGCTGGTTTTCGTGTTTTACGTTATGATTGTTTTTTATTGCAAAATGGAGTGTATTCGATAAAATAATAAAAAATGTAAGCAAAAAATATTAAAAAACATAAAAAAATGAAAATTTTCTGAAGAAAAATTCCACTGGAAAATCATTCAGAATGATTGTCTGAGTCCAGGGTTTCAGTTTTTGCTAAGCTATCTTTTACACCCTGTATGTATTTTGCAACCTATGTCAAATTAGAAAAAGATCCTGTCTTCGTTAAAAATTAAAATATTTCGTAGACGCCCTTGACATTCGCCCACACATTTAAAAAGTGTAGATAAATCAGTCAATATCATATTCAATCGACCCATCCATAAAACAAGTCGTATTTTAAACACTCGCTACTTGTTATGATGCCAACATTGCCAACTATGTAAATGTTTCCTAAAAAAACTTTGTCGAGTCTTCAAGTAGCTATCCAATTACGGAGTTGCTATGTATGAACATAAGAGGTCGTTAAGAAACATGACCATTATAGTCTCCTATTATTACCCTGGCGTTTCTTTGCGGAGACCTACCTACTTTAATGTTGAGTACCATGTTTCATTAAGTAATTGCTTGTTAAAAACAGGTATGTTTTATTTAGCACGTCGCACCCTATTTTTCTGTAAGGGTAGGGGAGATGTCAGGTTAAATTTGACGTCATAGTAACAATTAGGGCGCGTGATGTAAAATAAGCCTTATTTCGTCGAAAGTAAAGACGGTATTTTCTTGGATAATGCGCAAGGCTATACAACTCACTCACACATAAGACGCTTATATGACTAGCTTGCACACAGCTGCATTGACCGGGTCAAACTTCCATTCTAGAGTTACCATTGATATTTCGCGCAGAGTTCATTGATGAAACCAACTTGTAGTCGTAGTTTTGCTGGCCAACAAAAATTACAGCTCCCAATTATAAACGATCGTGCCTCTTTAAATGGGTAGAATTCAGACAACTCATTCATCCCGCACTGTTTCATTTAGTTAAATGATTTGACGACCTCAGCGCCATGCCATGATAGTTTTTTCAAGGATAGGTTTTTTCATTAGTTACAGATTTTAATCCTTATCTTTACTAAAATAATATTATAAATGTGAAAGTGTGTTTGTTTGTCTTTCCTTCACGTCGGTACGAAGCAACGAATAAAAATGATTTTTGCATAGAGATAGTTGGGCGTACGAGTATAAAATTAGACAAGTTTCCATGAACGAAGTAGTGGACAGGAAGCTAGTTTTAATATTTATTTGCTACAAAGAACAACCCGGCTGAAGTTGTTCTTGGTGTCAAATATGGAACATGTTAAATTCTGGAAGAAATCTTAGTATTCTAAATGCTTTGCTCATCAGCTGAAAACTTTCTTTTATTGCAATTTTCTACAACATTGTTACCTACTTTAAACTCACTCACGCGCAAACATGCTATTTTTACTCCTACTTCAAAACAAACATAAAATTTCCGGCCTGGCTCACTTCGCCTTGAATCTCTTTTCAGGGTTCCGTGCGCAAATTGGAAATATGAAACTCTTATGAATGATGATGTACACTGTACAGCCCTGTCACAGTATTTGACTCAGGGACTTCTATAAATAGATTGGGGAAAGTAGTAAACAAATGTTTTATTTCGCAGAGATTATAGAGTCCAATTAGTCTTAGCTACAAAAGACATTAAATAAACTTAAAAATTAAAATACTTACATACTTTTTGAAACAAAACCTCGAGTGTGCAATTTCCGCTTGCTCTTGGCTCTTTTAATGTCCTTCGCCGTGGTGAAGGCTAACTTATTCAGCAACAAACAAACATGCATAGGTACAGACAGCAGCACGTCAGGTTATACATTTGCACTACGAAAGTCGGCACCATTACAAGCGAGATAAGGACGACGTCAAGGTCAACATGTATAGCCTGATGTGCTGCCGTGTGTACTATTCAGACCAAAGCGTGCACACTTTGAAAATACTGAAGTGCGTGTCGCTGATTGATTAGTTTCAACGATATTTCTCATGATAAAAATATATAAATCGCAGTACAGCGGCATGCTACAAGTATTCCTTTGAACCAAAAGGCACTTTAAACTTACGTCTCAAGTCAAGCCAAAATAGCTTTATTAGTAGGTTCATTTTTTGCCCTGTCCTTGTAGCAATAAAGATAAACTAGAATAACTTTAACTGGCAGTGAGATCAAATAGTCCATTAAAAACCTAGCGTTTCAATCTCAATGCATTCTTAAAATACCTGTCTAAACCTGTACGTATGTTACTTATCATTTTCTAAAAGCTCTCTCTCCGAATCTATACCTACCACTATTCTTATTGCGAATTTTTTTTGCAGTGTATTTAAAAATACCATCTCCGAGTGTTGTTTGTACTGTCCTTTTCAATCTGAGTTCGGTTCATTTCCCCGAAGATTCCTTACCTTGTATTGCCTATCTATGTAATATTTTCGCAATGAACAAATAGAATTTCCCTGCTCCCTTCAATGCCGTTAGCTGGAGCTTGGGCTGAGCGGGCCGGGGCGCCGGCGGCGACGCCCGCATCGAGGGCCAGCGGGGCGAGGGGTGCGGGGTGCACCGTGACCCACTTCTTGCTTGCACAACCTGCTCTATTTTCTCAATGACGTCATACCCTCATTCACCCCGGATGGTGAATCGATGCGCCAGAACTGGGTCAACCTGAATGAACCACCGGTACATTCATCATGCGAAGCTATTTTTAGTCCAAAGGCGGTCGTAATTTGGAGCCATATCCTCGACCAATTTTGGCGGATGTCGGGAGCCTGCAGTTAAGTTTAGCACGGTGCCAATTAATTTATGACTATCCGATGAGATCCTGTAATTTATTTATGACCGGCTTTTTTCTCGGTTCGTTGCGCTGCGCTGTCTACGCTGCACATAATTAAGCACAAGTCATTTTATTTTACTAGATCGTAGAAACTCTGATAAGGCCGCACCTGTATTTAAACCTTGAGAATTCAAATAAATTTAGGTTTACAGTCCTCATAAAATACACAGCTCAAAGTAACCTAAAAATCTCAGTATCCTGATAAAACCTTTCATACAAAGTGTTACTCTCGTTGGTTAGCCAGTTACAAAAATTACTCAGGACATGTATCCCTTACAAGAGTCAGACGAATGTTCGTGCTCTTTCTTGAACACGCTGAAACGATATGATGAGCTTGATGACAGGACTTCGATGAATTTTATTTAACCGAGGATTTTTTTTATTATAACTGAGGATAATTGTGCATTTCTACGTAAGTATATTTAAAATTGATTTTTTGTTACAGATTTCACGCGCCAGCATTGATGCCTGCAAGGACTACTTCCGCGACGACCTTATCAAGACCGATTGGCAGTTGATGGTTGAACTCAAAAAACTCTTCCAGATCCTCTAAGTCTTTGCCAAAACGAATTGTGAAACTTCTCTTTAAACCTGTTCTACCTGCGCCGCAATTATAGAAGCGCAGGACGTCTACTATTTTCTGTAGTAGCCACGAAATTTTCCACTTTTTTATTGGCTTGTTCACCTAAATTGGTCAAACTTCCTCCGGAATTGCTGCGTCGTCTGTTCCATCTATCTCCGTTCTGCTGATCAAGAATCTCACATATTAACAATGCTATAACTGACAATCCTGTATTCCTTATGAAATATAGCCATATACATGTATAGGTTTATGATACGAGATTACCATTGTCAAAGCAAGGCAAGGTCTTGCTGAATCGCCATGTTGTTTTTCAGTAACTAGTTTTAACTTATTATTTCGTCAAAAATATTTTTACATAGTCCCCAGGTAGGATCGTGTAACCGTTTTCTTTTATGCAGACTGCCATTTTAGTTTCGTTTGCAAATTGATATTTTATTTTAACATCATCCGATCGTGAACGACGTATTGTAAATAGTAAGATCGCGCGATTATTTATTTGTATTATTGAAGTTACGTCAATACCTCAACCTTTTAGTATCTTTGATTGGACTTGAGCGAATTTATTATAGCTTGTCGTAGTAATGAGAATTGGCAAAAATGTATTCAGAATTATACCATTTTAATGTAGATTGTATTCTATTAGTAAAATTACATTACCTGTACTGTGTAAATATAAACCCACGATGAGTTAAATGTTGTAGTGTATGTAAATAAACTTCAAAGCATCGGTTTAAACGAAGGTTATAGTCCTTTATAGTGCAATAAACGATCTCATTGGTAAATGAAAGTGTCTTTTCTAGGGCAATTACCTTTCTCTACGGTGCTTCTATTGTAGTAGAGTTATATCTGTCACCGAAAAATAAAAATAATCGTAGTCTCGCGGTAAAATGATCCTATGAACGCGAGGTGTACGCTGATTGGTTGAAAACGCAAGTTGTACGCTGATTGGTTGAATATCTCACTTGGAACTGCGACAAGTAGGTTTGTTAGTAGTAGTAGGGTTAGGTTAGTTAGAGAACTGCGACCCCCAACGCACGAGCCGAGCGAGCGAAGCGAGCGTGCTGCGGCAGCGGCCGGCAAATTGCCAGAAACGACTGTGGTTGCGTTAAGCAGTTGTCGCATCGACCAATCAGAGAACAGTGTATTATATTACGGATGTCAGTTTAACGTAAAAATGTACACTGAGCAGCGATTGGCCCATTCGTGTATAAATTTAACGTGTGGCAAAATCGTTAGTTTATAAACTTACAGCCAGGCAGCGTAAGTTGATTAATTAACTAAAATGTATTGCGTTAAATAATACATTTCAACTGCCATCTATGATTATCTGATAGTTTATAAACTACCTCGAAAATTGATCAACTTACGATTCTTATCATTTTCCGTCGACATATCCAACTTTTATGTATATCTTGTCATTCGATGTCTAATATAGCTGGTTCGCATCTTGGTGTAGAAGTCATTGTAAGAGAGGTCGTCTATTGTACGAAAACGTATTAGTTAAAAATGTGTCAAGAAAATTATTCAACAGCTTGCCTGTAAGTACAGAGGCCAGCGCGTCAGGTTACCCATTTTCATTGCTAAACCGTTCCTATCGTAACATCACAGAATGCACTCATGTGATAACCTGATGTGCGGCCCACTGTACATCAATTTTTGGACTATATTGTAACAACTTTGAATTGGTAAAGCAGAATTAAAAAGCAGTACCCATTTAAACTGGCTGACTGTTCCTCCGTACAGGGATTACAAATGAGTGTCGGGAAGGACATAAGTCCATAGTTGAGGTACAGAAGGTTGTATTTTATATTATAGGTATTTTCCCTTTTTGAAATGCTTTGTATTATATAGATGGAATCGGACATATTCTTATATTGATGAAATTTTATTAAATTCTCAAAACAATTCAGTTATTTTATTTAAATATCTACCTCTACCATAGGTATATTTATCGTAAGTTGCGTAGCAGTCTTAGAATACAGAACAAGTAACAGTAGCAGTAGCTCTCTAGCTGCATTTCCTGAAGCTGTAACATAAAAACTCGATGAAGATCAATTTTAACAATGCCAAAAATAGTTCTGAAATAGATGATACACTTCATTCCACACAATCCGCCGGCTGGTTTGACGGCCGGTTTGGTCGAGTGGTAGTGGCGCTACCTCTTGATCGACGGGTCCTGGGTTCGATTCCTAGTCGGGGCAAAAATAACAGATGTTTGTTCCTGGGTCATGTTTGTCACTGTCTTTATGTAGGTATGTTCCAAGGGAAACACGACACAAGGGAAAACCTTAAGTGGGTCTGTGTGTAGCCGAAGCTCCAATGAGGTATCTGCATAAGACGCTCCCGAAGCATTATGACATCTATTTGTACACACATACATACGCTCACGCCTATGAACCCTATTGGGGTAGGTAGGCAACCGCTATTCTGCTTTGGCAGTCTATTGAACCGGAGTTTCGGAACTAATTCCGTACGAGACTTAATTTACTGGTTCCGATCGAGGATTTTAATTTAGGTAAGTACTTATATTGAAAACCACTTGATGCCACGTTTGACATAAATTCAGAGGGTTGTAAGATGAAATATGATGTATAGTGGTGAGAGGTGGTCAGCCTTTCGCCCACAATACAGCAAAACCCTCGCGTCCCACTTACTGGCTTTTACAGTATGCCTGTGCAGGCAGCTGGTACATACATTGTTTTACTTTAACTCCCAGTCCAGCATGTAATTGAAGCTGCATTGAATAAAAGCTGCTCTGGTTAGTAATCAAATCTTACACACCCCGTGTAGGTATGTCTACATCTACACTAATATTATAAAGAGGAAAGATTTGTACCTATTTTTGTATGTTTGTAATGAATAGGCTCAAAAAGTACTGGGCCGATTTAAAAAATTCTTTCACCATTAGGATGCTACATTATCCCTAAGTAACATAGGCTACATAATTTTTTCGAATTCTCACGGGAACGACGTCCCGAGCGGCCATCGAGAACAATTAAAATATTAGAATTATAAGTTGAAATTTTATATACTTAGGTAGGGATTAAAGAAAATCCAGGGCAAGATCGAACCATATCACAGACAATGGGAGTCATATCATACCTTTCCCCATGCACTTGTAATTGTAAATGTTGGGTATGATACGGAATCCTGGCCGATATAATTTACAGTATTTTTAGATGAAAAGAAAGCACTTTTCAGTTTTCTGTTAGTCTGTGTGAGCGAAGACGAAAGTCATGGAAGTTCACTATAAGAATAATCAAATTGGTAGTACCATAATCAGGGTCAGGAAGGTAGGTGCCGCCAATCGATAAGTTTAACTACATTGGCAAGTGCACTCGGAGTTGTGAATATCAGATTACTCGACAAAGTGCTGTTATTGAGGTCCCAGACCTACCTATGTCTATTTATTGCTCATCAATAATAGTCACCCGGAACAACCTCATCATCCCTCACACCATTCTTAAGGAACCAATGCCGGTTAAGCTGCATCGTCGGTTGGGTGGAGCAAAGCATTGTAGGTAGGTGATGTGCCATCTTCTTTATACTTCCGTATGACGCAATAAGTGCAATCTTGAAAATTCTTTAGATTTCTGACTAAAACGTTCAATATCGTTTTGTAAGGGTACATGATAATAGTAGAGACGTGTTTTTGTTTGGGGTGCATGGAAATGTTTTGATGATTTCTGTGAATTTTTTTGGTGGAATTTGATGCCGTATCCATAGCAACGCGATCTGCGTGGGCGAAAGGGGATGTGTTTTCAGGGTCTAGGTCACGCCCAAAAGCATTGCGCAAGCGCGAGCCCGGCCGCTTCAGGAACAGTGATGCGCTCCCGCTCAAAGCCGCCGGCACTTCCTCGTGGAAGCCACTTCTGCGACTCAGCAGCACCTCACTGACTTGCATCAGAAAGTGACTCAGAGACCCGTCTCCTGTGGTCAGTGGCAGTGATCTCGTTCTAAACATTGTGAAGTGAAACGATACTCAAGCCTCCTACAGTGGATATTTTGTAGGTTGGTTGTTTTTTTATTGTTTGTGTTCAAAATATTGATGATTAAAAATCAACAACAACTTATTTTGTTAACCAGATAACGTCATAATAGCTAAGATACATCAACTATTTAAATACTGAAGTAAAAAACATAACGAACCTAAGTTAGGCCTAAAAGTTCCAGGATCCGTCGCACGGAATATAGGTCACAAAGAGCAACGTAATAGCAATAATAAATCAAATTACATTGTGCATCTCTAAAGACTTCTTCACCTCGGATAGCAGGGTAAGTGATTGTTGTAATTTTTTTAACCTGTTTAACAATCCCTACTAATGTTATAAATGTGAATGTAAGTTTGTTTGTTTGTTACGCTTTCACGCCAAAACTACTAAACCGATTTTGATGAAATTTGGTACAGAGATAGATTACACCTTGAGGAATGACATAGGCTACATTTTATCCCACAGCTGGACACGATATAACCGTAGTCCACGCGGGCGTAAAGCTAGTAAACTTTTTTTTTATTTTGAAGTTAAGACTAGGTTTTTTCGAAGGGTGTTAAATTTTTAAACACTTAATGTGATTGGTAAATATTTTATTACTTATTTAGGAATAGTTGTGGTGACTAGGCAGGTATTTGACTCTAATAAACACGCTTTCTATTCTCTATCTGTACTAATATTGTAAAGAGGAAAGATTTGTATTTTTGTACGTAACAAATAAATTTAAAAACTATACTGGACCGATTTCTAAAATTCTTTCACCATTACGATGCTAACATTATCCCTGAGTAACGAAGTCCCGGGCGGAAAGCTAGTCTATTATATATAGGTAACTAGCACTCCGCCCGGGACTTCGTTCCTGTGGGAATTCGGGAAAATGATGTAGCCTATTTGTTAATTCCGGGTGTCATCTACCTCCATACCAAATAGGTATCAAAATTGGTCCAGCCGTTTGAGCGTGAAAGAGTTACAAACATCCATACATACAAACTTTCGCGTCTATAATATTAGTAAAGATGTACCAAGTATACCTATATTATGTAGGTACTAGGCTAGTACTACTAGCTTTTTCCCGCGGCTTCGTTCACGCAAAGAATTTTTTTCACCCATTTCATTCTTGACCCTTAAGGGACGATTTAAAAATCACGAAACACGTGTCCGTTTATTTTAAGGTATATCTTGACGAAGTTTCGAGTCAAAATGTTCAAAAAAATTTTTTTCTGCATACAAACTATGAACCCCCATTTCATCCCCTTAGGGGTTGAATTTCGAAAAATTCTTTCTAAGTGCTTGCCTTCGTTATGAAAAACAACTTTTTGCCAACTTTCAGCTTTCTAGGTCTAAGGGTTTGGACTGGGCATTGATGAGTCAGTGTATCGGGACCTCCATTTTATATATAACATTTTATTACCTTATGTTACACATTATCAAAAAAGCTGACAGTATAAGGTTAGTATACGTAAAGATTTACTATTTGGGCCAGCGCGCAGCGTGGTGGACCCTTTGGCTAGGTGCTGTCGTCTGGTACTGCATTACGGTTTGCAAGAACCGCATCAACCCGTAAAAGTTTTCAAAAAGAACTTTTACATGTTCAAGAGATTCGAATAATACAAATTAATTATACGAACAATATGCCTTAACCAATAATTTGAAAGACACCTTGCTCACTCTATACCAAATAGAAAGTAATGCCAAATGAGGCTGATTAGTGCTTCTTATTAGCTCGGCCAAGTCTCCTAATCAGTCTAACTAGACGTAACGAGACAAGGTCGGAGTTGTGTTTTCTCGTCACCTAGACTTCAGTTGAATTTTTCGGGCACGTGGTGAGTGACGTTCATTCACGCGTAGGAATGAATGGGGAGCATGTGCGGGCGCAGAAACAGTCGCTAGTGCTGCCGCTAGTCCGCGCGCACGTCACGCCGCCGCGCCGTCACTTTACCGCGCTATATGCGCTCGCGCAGTCCAATAAGCGAACCAACCACCACCGCACAGGATAAACTTTTGGTGCATCACCTTTCCATAACAAAACCGATCACTACCATCGAGATGGGCGACGCACTCGCTCTTCGGTGTCATACGACTGTTTTGCCCTCTCATGATTAGATTATAACAGTGAACTTGTACAAAAAATTAGATGACAGTGACTTTGGTGTCCAGTTGCACTCATGAGCTGAACAAGGCGACAGCAGTAGGCAATTTCTAAATTGTTATCATCAAATCGCAGTCACAGTAGGTGGGTATCTTCCTATATCAGCTTTCAGTACTTGCGAGTTTAAATGTATCATTATTGCTGTTTCTAGATTTCCTACATCTCGTATCTTTATTAGTTTCTTCCTCTTAGTGTCGTGCAATTTGCAGTGTCACTAATGTTTCTAGTTTCCAAACTTATTAAAGCATCGTTTGAAAGTATTTGGATGAATCTCGCCAAGTGATCGCTTAGGTACTTACCTTGGGCCTTACGATCTTAACGCTAAGCATTTCCGGTTCTAGACTGGACGTAAATTTATAGCTAATCAGCCGCAATCCCTAAATACTTAATATTTCCATATTTTACCACCCACTGACAGGAAATTAAAGCTATTAAGCAACTATCAGCTGTTACTAATAACGGAGTCCCGTTGCAGTTTATATAGGATGCACATTTATTATTTCTGACAGAGCCAACTGATGCCTGGACTTGTGCTTGTTTCTTGTGATAGGAAACAGTTTTTACGACTTATCAATAGAAAACGCGTGCCAAACAAAAGTGATACTGTTTCTTGATAACAATCACTTGAAGGACCAAGAAAGTTAAAAAGAATAGCCGTTATCGGTTTAAAAGCCAATATGACAGGACTTAAAACTCCGGAACGGTTATCAAAAAGTGGCGCCAGTCTGAGTAGTTTTTTTTGTTTTGGAATTTCAAAAGAAATGAGTGAGCAAGAGGATATAGGGGTAGTTATTTAGTGCCAGTGTTAAAATCCTGTTAAGCGTGGCTGCTCAAATGCGGTGGTCGCATTCGCAGAATCCGACTTCAGCGAATGACAATAATACTCTGTCTGTGGTTCTCATGCATCATTCGGTCATCATCGTTTTATGTTTTTATTCAATTTTGAATCAAACAAATTCTATTCACTATATATTCTTTCAAAGTTTATGGTCACAAAAACAAAAAACGTATTATTCTTATTTAAGAAAATCTTAGTGAAAAAAAAGTAAACCACGTCACTGCGCTGACTTTCAGCAATATCCTATGCTAGTTATGGGCCTTTTTATAATACAAAAACGGCACGGCAAAATTTCATGTATTACCATTGCCTCCTATGTACTAGTGATACTAGAAGCTAGGAACATAGAAGTAATACAAATTCTGTCATGCCGTGCCGTGCCGTTCGAGTTATAAAAAGGCCCGCTGTGTGAACTAGGAGAAAGTTTCTGATAACGTAATTGGCATTACTTTTATCATAAATAAATGGTAAAATGATAAAAAAAATTTTTTTATTATAAATGATAAATGTAATAATAAAATAAACACTATTCACTATAGTAAATCCCAATGAAGTTGTCCATCAGGACATCAGGATCTGATAAGTATTAATAGGACTTAGCACTTGACGATTAAAAATTTGGTCTAGAGTACTCGAGTGTATGATCGACTGAGTGCGCGCAGCGATCTACCGGACGGACGGACGGACGGCAGCTCGACCTCGTCCAGATAAATCTATCAATGAACGCGATAACAGGGCGTGTGTCACGCGACCAGAGGAAGTACCCTGCCTCCTGCACTCTGAACCACACACTATCACTGCATCGCTTGTTGACAGCCGGTCAGATCTGCTCAAGCCTAGCCCAACTACTGCTTTGGTATCTACCACCATATTTCTTTTACGAAACGCTCTGCGCATCAGGTTACTCCATTTTCATTGCAAAACCGCTCTTATCACAATATCACAGAGTGCACGCGTGTGGTAACCTGAGTTGCGGCCGTCCGTACCAAAAATTTTAGTACAATAAGAGGGTTCGTGTTGCTTACTTATACCTTGTAAGACCTTGTAAACCCACGAAAAAGAGTCGATCGTTAATGACATTTAAAAATAAAAATACAAGAATGAAATTTTAACTTCAAATAAAAAAATACAGCAGATGTGGCCCACGACACAAGGGAAAACCTTAGTGTGGGCCTTTGAGTGTGTAGCGTTTATAAAAAAATAATAATAATAATATAAAACACACCTACTTGAAATGTCTACAACATTTATAAAAGAGCATGTAGTTCGTGACATACATGCAAACATTATGTAAACCGCGGCGTAGGCCGGGCTACCTTTACGGCTGCCATCAAGTGTGACAAAAGTGTCTGTAAACAAATCGTTATCCTCAATCTGTAAATAATAACCAGTGTTACCTCTAATTGAACCGGGGGCGGACCACATGGTCACACAAGTTGAAGTTCTTTTTCTTAAATTACTGTCGAATTACATTAACTTAGTTAGACTATAAATAAAAGAAATACTATAATAAAATAAATACCACACACTTAAAGGCCCAAGCTAAGATTTCCTTTGTATCATAGATCCCTTTGGACACAGTGACGGACATGAACCCGACCTAGAGTAAACTTCTGCTTTATACACAAATGCTTAATTGCCCCGATAATTAAGTCCAGAAACGTACCATCGAGAGGTAGTTATTGAAGTCTGTTGACTGTAATCATAATGCTTCACAAAAAATTAAATATATACTTAGCACTAAATCTAAAGATTTTAAAGAATACCACAAGAACTACTTCCGATACAAGCAAACCATTGTTTAATGGGTTGGCCTCAAGTTCTGTTATAAAAATAAACTTGTATTCTGCCTACTAAACCCAAGGTTTCTCGCAACCGTTTATGGACGGATTGGACTAATTTCAATGGAAACCATTGACTCATGTTGATGATATCACTACCAACTGATTAACCACGGTCTAGCATTACCTACACATTAGGCAGCCGATGTTTAAAGAAAAAGAAGTTAAGTGAAAAGGAAATGAGTCACTCGAATCGTTATGAAATAAGAAATTCAGACGAAACATGCATACACGCCTTTGGGCTTCAAGTAGTACACAAGAGAAACAACCAGTGGGTAAAATAGGCATAAATTCTGATATTTAAGTGTAACTTAGATTAAAAATTGTGATCTAATTTATAAAAAAAAAATATGCGGCTTTTTTTCGTTAAGATTAGATAAAATAAAACTAATACACATTTAAAACTGGCTTATGTCATTTTTTGTACGGATCTGTGGAACCTTATAAAACTCAATTCTTACCTAAGTATATTTCCTACAAATTCTTTTTTGTAATGTCACGTTATCTATGTCTATGTATTCTATAAATCTATCCTGATTTTTCGGAGCATCGTCGGTTGTTCAACAAGACACTGACACTGTCATCAGAGTAGTAGATGAACTACTGACATCGGTCATACATACGTCGTTCGTAAGTCTACGACACATTATTAGATAGTAATTTAGTCTGAAACAACCACCCGCAGTGTTAAACTGTGCCATCCCATCGCGAATCAGCGACAAGATGCCAGATCTTCCTCTCACTAAATAAATTTGACTGAACGTGTTACAAATCGCGAACGCTAAAAATAACGTCAAAATTGCACCATTGTAACAGTACCTATGTACATATCATTGCCTTTTGAAGGTCAGTAATCAACTTTCGCATCCAATAAGGTGCATACCATATCGAATTGTTGCATAAGAGCGCCTGGTGCTTGGTCCGCTTTCCACATGCCCACGACTTCTGTGGGCTCAGGTTTTGGTGTCGCCCAGCCAGGCCGCTGACTGAGTGCATCGCGTTACGAAACACCAGCGAAACTGGAGGTAGAGCTTAGAATATGCATGCGTGGGAGAACCCAAGTGTGCTGCCCACGACACCGTCGAAGCCTTAATTATGAAAATCACATTGTTAGGTAATAAGGTTAGGCATTTAGGTATTAATAAAATTCACAAGGAAAAGTATGGTATGTAATGTAGGAATTCAAATTCATTTATTGCCTTCATGTTAGGTAGGTATACGTGAAAACACGAAGGCATGAATGAAAACACCTTAATAAAACTTAAAATAAAAATTTAAACAATGCCTTGTGTCTATTATTACGACTTCTTTATAGAAAAACTTTAACTTTGTTAGAAAAAGTTAGTACAAGTTATATTCTACTATAAAGAAAAAGTTAGTATACTTATATTCTACTAAGTTATATACTGGGTGAAAAAGAACCTCCTAGCTATATTCAAAATCCTGAATCAGTATCACTCAAAGAACACATTTATGAAATATTTTGTCAATGGGAATAGTTCATTTTTTGCTTAAACGTAGACATTACTCCTACACCAGGCACGCGAGGGGTGCAGGTAGCGCTCGGAAGGTGCGCCCGAGTGCTGTCTACGTTTAGGAAAAAAATCCCCCCACCAAAAAAAAAAGAATTAAAAGAAAAGTGTTCAGTAAGTGATACTGGTTCAGGATTTTAAATAAAGCTAGGAAGTTCTTTTTCAATCTGTATAACTATATTCTACTCGGAACCCCGAGCTCGGCAAATGTAAGCGCAGCACAGAATTAAGTTGCCATCGGAGTTGCTAATTACAATTTAACTAAGTACAGGTACTAACTGGGTATAGTACCTATATAGCTAGTAGTTAGGTAGGTACTCTGGACTTCTGACTTCCGTTGCATTGTGACAGCGAGGCGTAATTGCCCGCGCATTGAATATCAATGCCTGGCTCGGCTAGTGAAACGCAACCGTGGTAGGTGGAGCTGCATTCTGGCTATGTTGCCTGCTTATAATTTAACCAGCCCACCACGTACAAATTGAAACTGTTACTAGATCTATGTGAGTGCTATGTGGTGATGGCAGACGGCACCCCGAGTTTTCCTCAAGAGATTTATACGCTGATGGATGATGAGCAACAGCATCATCAAAAAGCCGAAGTCCGAAGGCCGACGCCAAACAGCTTGCTGTGTTCCGTCGGTGCGTGGGAGTACCAGTGCCTTAATGGCATTTTCTGGGTTAACTTGCTCCATCGTCAACCTCATCTATGACCTTGATCAAGAGTGAAGTCAAGAGTTAACCCATCTCATAATAAATAAATAAAACTATACTTACTGCGAGGCAGTAATCAATCAGTGAAACCCTTAATATTTTGTATTAAGGAATGAACGATTTTTCCATAAGCATGTATGTGAGAAGGGATAGGAAAAAAGTCTCTTTTCTATGAAAGGGATTGCAGGGGCGTCAGGAGTTCAATGGATATGACGTATGAGGGATCGAACTCTGTACCTAACTAGGGTCTTATTTAAGTGTAAAATGTTAAAGGTGACGCGCGCTGAACTAGATTCGAT
Source organism: Aproaerema taeniolella (assembly GCA_949987775.1). Lineage (NCBI taxonomy): Eukaryota > Metazoa > Arthropoda > Insecta > Lepidoptera > Gelechiidae > Aproaerema > Aproaerema taeniolella. Next base: position 11,020,188 of record OX465243.1, read on the forward strand.
GCTTTAAAGTCTATAAACAGAATTGAATTTATTTTATCTTTCAGCTAAATCAATACCACTTCAAATGAGAACTTTAAATGTGAAATCGCTGTTCGCTAAACTACTTAAGAAAACGGGGTTTTTTCATATTAACTTTTTAGGTTTTTTAGGGAATATTTAATCCAAATGTAACAAAACTTTGTGTAAAGGTTTGGATAACATATTATTAAGCCAAATATCGCCAGATTTAGTTTAATGAGAAGGATAATCCAAAAATTGCAAGCAAAAACTGTTTAAGTGGTCGAAACAAACTCTGTTTGAGCTTCATTAAATTAATAAAAAAGGAGTTGTAGAAATAGTAGTTAAATCAAACAAATAATACCTACTTGAGAAAAAAAATGACCGTTTCATACTTAACCCGTATTACGTTCAGCCATCATTTATTGGAAAAGAGAATAGGTACAGAGGCCAGGTCACTCCATTTTCATTGCAAAACCGCTGTTATCACAACAGCACAGAGTGCACACGTGTGGTAACCTGAGTTGCGGCCGTCCGTACCTAAGTAATAAAGCAAACTTGAACTTGTAAATGTAGGTTTTTTTGTATAAAGTTATTCAAACTAGGTACGACATAAAGAAAATCGCTCAACGCGGCTAAAGGATTCAACGCGGCTATTCACTTCAAAAATAGGTTTGATTCCGGAAAAACCACGTCAGATGTCGCTACCTAGCTTTCTATAAAACTAATATTGTAGTGCTGGTGTTATGCATCACAATAGAATGCATGAAGTTTCTATAATTTTCATATCAGGTATTCAAAAACATGATTTTTGATTTGTGATGTGATATTGGTCAACACGCATAAAAAGTAAAAAATTTATATTATACTAGCTGACCCGACAGACGTTGTACTGTCTTAAATTTTCTGATGTTCCGCTCAACTTTCTTAATTTTTTTCTTTTATAAGGACCTTTTCCTGACAACAATAAACAAAACAAAGAAAGAATTTGCGAAATTGTTCCATCCGTTCACGCGTGATGCAATGACCAAGGGAAATAGAGATTCATTTTTATATATGTACTTGCTGACCCAACAGAAGTTGTCCTGTTTTTTTTAATCTTCCGCTCTACTTTCTTAATTTTTTCTTTCATAAGAACCTTCTCCTGACAATTATAAACACTTCAAAAAAAATAATTAGCGAAATTGTTCCATCCGTTCACGCGTGATACGAAGAATGAACAAGGGAAATAGAGATTCACTTTTATGTAATAGACTAGCTTTCCGCTCGGGACTTCGTTCCCGTGGGAATTCAGGAAAATCATGTACCCTACGTCCATCACGGATTATGTAGGATTCTAATGGTGAAAGAATTTTTCAAATCGGTCCAGTAGTTTCGGAGCCTATTCAATGCAAACAAACAAACAATCAAATCTTTCCTCTTTATAATATTACTAGCTTTTCCCCGCGGCTTCGCTCGCGCAAAGAACTCTTTTAGTCACCCGTTTCATTCTTGAACTTTTAGTGGATGATTTTTGAAAAATAGCGAAACACGTGTCCGTTTATTTGCTTCGAGGTATATCTTGACGAAGTTATGAGTCAAAATGTCCAAAAAAATTGTTTTCTCGCATAACTTATACATCGCATAAGGTGCTGCCTAGCTAGCTAGCTAAGTAGGATGAGCGGCGACCACGAAACTTTTTTTTAATACTTAATTTTTTAAACTCGTGATATCTTTTGAATGGAATGTCCGAATTGCATAATTCAAAAAGTTGTATAAAGATATTAAAGCAGTCTTGAATATGAAGTAATTTATTTTGATAAGGATTAATACCAAAATACAAATAAAGAAATAAAGAGGCATTTCAATTAAATTTTTAAAATAAAAGAACACATATTGTGGCATAACTACAATAGTTAGACATATGCTAGACATCGCGACACTTTTTGTAAATATTTATGTACTCTGCAAAGTCGTAGTACATTATTTTATTCTATTATCAATAGTTTACGCAGCGCACGCAATGTAAAGAATATTTTAGGTAATTTTTTTACACCTTGGGTTACATTATTTGAGTTTCAGTAAGGATGCCTAATTTTTTACTTAATTAAGTACTTTTGTAATGTTATAATTGAAACAGTAATTAATACTCAAGCTACAAAAAGTTATCGCACGAATACCTATTTAAAAAAACCGGCCTATGTCCATCGGGGATAATGTAGCTTTCTAATGGTGAAAGAATTTTTCAAATCGGTCCAGTAGTTTCGGAGCCTATTCAATGCAAACAAACAAACAATCAAATCTTTCCTCTTTATAATAGGTATTAGTATATATATAGATAGATTATAATAAATATAATACCTAATTATTTAAAACAAGTCGGGTTTGTTCGAACACTTATAACTCGATAACGGCAGGACCGATTTTTGATTTGTTGTATTTGTCTCCGTCCCGAATAGCAATTAAATTTACGAAAAAATTTCCACGGGAACGAAGTCCCGTTCGAACAGCTAGTTAATTATTATAAAGTAAAGCAAGCACGAGAGGTAAAGTCGTAATTTTAAGTTAAGTTAGACTAGGTGTTGGTTTGAATCCGTGGGTGTACTGACAACAATCTAGGCATACGTCTAACATTGTCAAACCCGTAAAATTGTAAATTGACTTAGTAAGATTATAAACTTTCGGAACTGCCACATTTTGTTTCACATTGACAGACATTTTTATAATATTAATACAACCTAACATAACCATAACCTTATCAAGAATAAAAGCCTAACATATCCTAATTTCATAAAGGCCCTTAAAATTTCGTAAATTTATAATTTTACTAGGCAAATTGTAAAATCGCGGGAGATTATAATTTAATTAGTGCAATTGCAATATTAAGGTTTTCATAATTTTCCGGTTTTTCTTGGGAAAAGTTGTTTAGTGGGCTGACTTCTAACATTCTTTAGTTTAGCTAGGTAAAAAGTCACCCGATGTGTGCTAGGAAGGTAACACCAAAAGCACCGCAGTAACGTGCGAGGTTAATAAAAAGACAAAAGAAAATACGCTATTTGTTTGCAGGCAATCTATCAATCAAATGTATATCACATAGTTACTTTCGGCGAATGATAGCAACGCAGACAGACGCGAGACGGTCAAAATTATGCCGACACGGAAATGCGCGCCTCTGCGCCCGCGCACCGATGTAATCTAGATAAACAAGGGTGCGGCCACATGTATCCCAAATTTTTGCACAGATTTAGCAAGAAAACCGTATAAGATTCATAATTCAAAAAGCTGAAAAGTATACAACTGCGTATAAATATAGAGTGACAAAGTATTAATTAATATTGGTAGGTAATGGTCTCGTTAAATTTGACTTGATGAGTCCTATGTATTTACTATTAACTTCAATGAAACCAGGCCTAGGTACCTACCTTGTGTTGTGTTAGTCACCTACCATCATGTTCAAGCTTCGTTAGATTGATCTCGAATACTCTCGATTATCTAGTGTTTTTCTAAATAATAGCAACGCAGACAGACGCGAGACGGTCAAAATCATGCGGCACGATTTTTCGAAATGTGGAAACTAGAATTTTTTGACATTGGAAATGTTTTTTCGTTCGCTCCAGTATAGGCTCTGATTTCAAGAAAAAGTGCGATCCCCTTATATCTCGGAGAGTTGTGAAGATATGATGTTTAAAAAAGGCTCAAAATACGCGTATTTTTGAGAGCTATAAGGTTCAAAAAGAATAATTTGAGAAAAATAAAAAAAAATATGGCCGAAATAGTGGAAAAAAAAAACATCTTTTTCCGAATTTTTGATTTGGGCGCTCGATATTTTGGAAACGAAGAATGATATCAAAAAATTTGAGTAAAACTCCTCTGAACAATTTAGTCAGCTACAATTTGAGCCTAAAACAAAGACAATCGGGGTAAGGGTTTGCTCTGTAGCCTAACCTTTTTGAAAAAGTCAGAATGACATTTTTCGAATTCCGTAGATTCATTTTCAATGTGCTCGATAGTCGTGTGAGGCACGAAATCTGTGAATCTTTTTCTAGACAATGCTTTACAAACAAAAGCTAGCCATGTGAATATGATTTTGTTCTTATTAAATTCATTTTTTTTTTCCATCGATCAAAATTGTCTAGCTTGTAGAAGAACAGAACGACTAATAAATACGGCGACACTGAGGCAGGGCCAGCGTCGGTTCCGCCGGCGGAGTCATCCCTCGGGAATGTGCTACTGCGACTCCTGCAACCCGCCATAATTCATACAAGTCTCTGCGCATGCGCCGGTGACTACTACTACATTGTAAAGGCACGTCAAAAATCTTATTATGGGAGGTATACTATTTTAGGTACTAAACTAAAATATTTGAGAGTGTCAACTTTACATTGCAAAGACAAAATTACACCTGCATTTTGGTCACCCTTATTATGTCTTATGGACTTGAAATATTTTTAACAAAAAATTGACCCGCCTTCAAAAAGGGTGAAATAATTCTTAAAGCTATATTCACGAGTAAGTAGTTGTTACGGTAAAACAGTAAATAGGTGAATTCATAGCGGAATATAGAGAGGTAAATAGAGAGGAATATTTTTTTTGACGTCGACGCCGAACAATTACTCGCATGGCTATTAAAACTATCTTAGTTTTATACTGTCAAAAAAAGCTTCTGCGAATACTTATATCATTAAACTAGGTCCTGTTCATACCGGCGCCGATGACAAAAAAATATTTCTCTCTATTTACCATATTCCACTATGAATTCACCTATTTACTGTTTTACCCGTAACCACTACTTACTCGTGAATGTAGCTTTAAAAAAATATTACACCCTTTTTGAAGGCGGGTAAATTTTTTGTTAAAAATATATTTTTTAATTCTTTTAAAGGATATCATATCATTCATATAACTTTCCTCGTAGATTTATTATGATTATTATAAAGCATTATTATAAAGCACTAAAACACTCGAGATCAAAGAGCGATACAGTAGGTAATCAATTACTTTCACCCCTCTTTTGATACCCACAGAAAGATATGAGGTGGTGATATTCACAACCAGTCGCAAGATGGTAAGAAAGATACGGGGTAGTACAATTCTCAAACCGATCGCCAGATGGCATGAAAGATATGGGGTGGTGATATTATCAACCGATCACCAGACGGCAGGAAAGATGTGTGGTGGTAATATACTCTACCAATCACTAAACGGTAGAGCCCAAGGACACAAAAGAGCCTCAAAAAGCAACATAAAAGTTTCAGGGAACAACTTCGTTTTTGCTTCGTTTACATTGATGACTAAATTATCACCCACATTATATGACCGTTTTCAGTTTTTTTTTTAATTTTTTAACTAAACTGCTAAACCGATTTTGATAAAAATTTTATGGGACCAATGCTTCTGAACTAAAATAAAATTTGAAATCGGTCTACAAATGACGGAGTTTTGAGGTAACAAATATAAAAAATAAAAAAAAATACCTGAATTGAGAACCTCTTCCTTTTTTTGAAGTCGGTTAAAACAAATAGTGGCGTATACCATGTTCTCCTAAGAAAAAGACTTTCTCTTAGTATAATACAAATAAAGTTGTTTTAGTAGGATAGAAAGTAGGTACTTTAATCGTTCCTTATTTGTTTAGAATTTTGAAAAAATGATCTCTAAGGCTCGTAACAAACGTTAATTTTTTTACGTATAATATGTATTTATCTTTGATTGCTTTTTTGCGTTCATGTTGACCGATTTGTTCAGAGGTCTCTGAATTGACGGTTCCTGGATTCGTATTCTGATCGGAGCAAATACTTATGTAAAAAAACAGTTGTTTGTATCAGTCTTTATTTATGTCCTAAGGGATCCACAACATAAGGAAAACCTTAGAGTGTGTAGCGTTTTGTTCGTGGTGTTACATTACCAATTCGAGAAGGAATTTGCCACGAAAACCTGAAACAAGGAATGTTTACAACTAACAACTCCTGCCCTTTAGCTCCACCTCCACCCCTATCTGTAGAAACTTCTAGTACCTACGCTGTTCGGAACACCTTCTCCTGTAATTTGGCGGTAAGCGAATTACTTATTTTCACTATTTTTTTTCATTTAGGTACTTCGGCTAAAAAGCGGCCACTAATCACGTGATTAAGCGACTCTACCACGCTTATTTCAGTACGAATACGTTACAAGTCAGACGAAGTACAGCTTAGTTCACGCCTCAAGCTGTAGATGGCGCAATTCGATGACGACTTGAAAAATCAAACTGAATATTAGTTAATTGTCTTATAAATAAAAGAAATATTTATAAACTAAAAATGACCTTTGATGAGGAAACTTTGTATAAATTTTTCAACGGAGAGAATAAGAAAAAAGAATGCAGAAACACAAAGCAAAAAATTATAAAAATGCTATCCACTAATATACTCTCCTCTGGTTCAAGTTCAACCATTCATACAAGTAGATTTGCTCACATTTTCAGTGCGAAAAGTAGTCTCCATTTATTTTGGTGGTAATCTGTCAATATTGAATATTTTTATATATGCTTTCCGCCCGGGACTTTGTTCCCGTGGGAATTCAGGAAAATTATGTAGCCTATGTTCATCAAGGATAATGTAGGATTCTAACGGTGAAAGAATTTTTCAAAACGTAAGTAGTTTCGGAGCCTATTCAATGCAAACAAACAAGCAATCAAATCTTTCCTCTTTATAGTATTAGTGTGCCTACCAAGTGTTAACTTTTATACATTATAATGTACCCAGGTACTTATTCATACCTATACTAATGTGTTGTAAGTAACTGACAAAAGTAAATATTCATTTAAAATTGTAGCAGGTATGAACCTATATTTTCACGCCTATCTAGTCAAATAGCTGGATGAAAAATAAACTCAAGGTCGTCTTAATAAACGTATAATTTTGCTACCTCTCTGAATAAGGTACGTACGTACATCTTGTCATATTTTATACGGGTATGTACATAACTACTAGACAGCGCAGCCATTTCGTTGTGAATAGTCAATTTTGTTGTATCAGCCTGACTTATCAGATACAGAGTGTAATCTTAGGTAGCTTAATCTTCCCTGAAATGATCGTGACCGTATTTTACTTAGAAAAAGGACACCATACGAGATGGCAGTATCCAATGCATGTGCAATGTTTTAGTTCAATCGAAGTAGGGAAAAGGATGCAACAGCATTATTGACCCGTATCTCAATCGGAGAGAAAGGATTGAATCGATGAGACTTTCAATATTTCGGTGTGGCAGGGCGCAGGGTCGGTGACCGCACTCTTCGACGACGTTGTGGTGCGTGCTATTTCGAGGCGCGAGCGCTGACGAGCGCGCCCGACCCCAGCCGAGCGCGCGATGCTCCTCGCACGGCGCACGCGTAAACAAACAACATGGCCGAACTGTCATTCACTAATTCATTCATAAACGATCATTGTATTTGACAAACCGACGCGAACTCATTATCTAACTGTCCTACAAGAAACATTCAAAATTATGTAACACTAATGCGAACATAAATTAAACTTAAACGGGGTAATGTAAGACAACGTGAAGCATTGTAATTTTCATTTAAGTATGCTTTTTTTATCACCGTTAGCAATATTATTTACTTACCTCTATGTTCCATGAATTAAGTCCTAATCTCAGTAAGTACCTTTTTTCAGAAGACCAATCAGCAGAGTTTCGGTAAAATTATAAAAAAACTCTTGACTGTGCCATTTGTGAATGGGTATTCAAATCTAGCATCGGCATAGCATACTTATATTAGGTAGAGCCAGCAGCGTTTTGAATCTTGTGGGGTTATAATTATGTATAACTACTTAGTGGTCAGTAATGCGCTGTGGGATCTTCTATTCTGAAAAGATATTAGGAAGATGCAATAATAACCCAATAGCGATTTGTAACTGAGTAGTACTTATTAAACGGAACAATAGAGGTACGGCGGAACAATTAGTTTAAAAGCGTCTTTTGCGTAGGTATGGGAACCTTCTGAATGTTTGGTAACCAAAACTGACACAAAGGTTATATACTTATGTATCTTTACTTTAATAAGTTTACCAAGATATGTCGAATTTATGTGGATGTCCCATTTAAAGAGGCTATCATAGCAACCTGCTGTTATGCTACCGCCCAGGCTTGGCTTGCACTGGCGTTTCCTTCCTATTTTTTGTATACAGGAACTGAATTCATCAATTCAAAGTGTAGATAATCTTCTGCAACAGTAAAATTAAGTAGGTGCCTCTCAATTCCTTTTTGAGATGATTTCCGTTTAAAATATTAAATCTCTAGCCGGAGAGCACTGTTGTAGAGTAGTAGTGTAGTGTCGGTGAAGGCATGCATTGTTCGTGACATGTGGACCACATAACACATCTGTAGCGCATATTCGAACACGCCTTTTGTTCCATCACGACCATGTGGCCCGCGGACGGCGGACGCGGACGGAACGAGCTACTTTTTGTCGCGTTTTTTTAGCGCACAAAAAAGAAAACCCAGATTATTTACATGTCTATTCCAAATATCGGTACAAGTCAACATACGGTAACGTTTTAGTTTAACAAATAACTAGTTACCTTCCCAAAGTTTTGTAACAGAGATTTCCTGGTAAATGGAACAAGAAGTTGATCCTAAATCATGACGCTTTACAAATACTTATTAGCCACGCGTTTTGAAAATTTACGTTAAAAAAGATATTAAATTTCAATTTGCGAATCTTTCCCGCATTTCCCGTGTTCGATTTCAATGACAAGTGAATAAATAACTATCGAAGTAGGTACTGTTTAATAGTAGTGCGCAATGCGGCGTCAGCGCTAGAGCACGTGGTTTTTGAAGAGTTGCCAACTCGCTTAACTCCTCTATTCAGTGCCGCTTGACTCGAATATTCTATTCGATAAAACTTACGTCATCATCGCGGTCACACCGACATGTGTCTTTAGAGTTTGGATGAGAGCGAGATTTATTGAATAGTTTGGGCTCGACTGGTGCGGAATAGCAGGGCTTACCCGGCTCTGCTTCCTGTTTACCGCGCCGTCTGACATCACGCACTTCGTCGCGGAACGGTCTATCTATTGGAATTGCTAAAATATTTTGCGTCGTTTCTAGGAAGTAGAGAAGGAAGATTAAAGTGGAATAAGATATGAAGGAAAAAGATTTAAAACATTGATGTAAAGTTCAGTAACTAACCGATTTAATTGATAGAAACCATGGTTATCAATGGTAATCGAGTTGGAATTTATAAGTTTTCTCCGTGTCCAATGGCTTTCAGCAACGCAGCAGGTATCTGCACGAATCAAAACAAATCGTGACTTAACAAGTCAAAATCGAACTTATGTTTTATTTTCCCAGTTTTTAGATTTATTGAGTGAGTGGGTACCTAAGTACAGTACGTACTTACTTGTTGTTCGTCAAGTCAGAAGACATAGAGGACGATCAGTAGGTACACCCAGTTTGTATTGTATAGGTAGGTAATTTATAGATGATTTTAGGTACACTCTACCACTTGCATACTAGCGATAATAAATCAAAATATGAAAAATGAGGGATGACCGACAGGGTCTTTAAATATTTTTTTTTATATTGTCCTACTGCTGGGCAAAGGTTTTTGTTCAATATCTTGTTATCCCTAAGGAGTAGTGGACCGTAACCCACCACGCTGGTCCAGTGCGGATTGGGGGTCGCCAAGCCTTGTTCGTTTGGTCAGCAGTGTGCAGTGCACGGGCAGATACGATTGGCTTGTGACCCGAAAGATGTTGATTGGAACCTTACACACTAAAATATAAGTTATTTATTACTGACCCGGGTGAAAAGAGGATCGATATGTCATGTGACTAGATTTTTTGAATTCTCGTTTAATAAGTCTTTCGGTAAATAGGTAGGTAATAAATAAGCTTGATAGGTTTTAACCTTTATTGCCCATGGTCCCTGTGATAGTCCCTAGAAGGTACCACGGGAATTATTTAAAATAATTTTTATTCGCAAAAGCTGCCGTACTTTTCAATTTCCTAGAATCGCAGTAATACACCTACGTATAAAACATGCCGTAAACTATTCACTTATCAGATAGGTAGGCAAATGTATCTCTAGTAAGTAGCTACATCAAGTCAATCGTTCTCGGTTTTGGTCGATAGCATGTAAAATAAATATTGACAAAAACATAAAAAAAATTACATAGGTAGCAAATATCCTTAAGGTGCCCCCTATTAGTCAACTTTTTGACATTGCTTTCTTGCTACTGACTTAGTAAAACAAGTAGGTAGGTACTACAATTTTAGTGGAAAATGATTAAGTAACTACCTATCCATTTTATTCACCATTTTATGGCGACGTCGTCAGGTGGTTCTAGAGTTCTACTAGAGCCACATGATGCTCTGCTTACACCAACAGGGATTACAGGCTTGAGTGTATGTAGGTATGTATTTTGTAATTTATAAGCCTTGGCTTCAAATTAAATGTGACCTTAATAATGGCCTTGACAAAGAACGTACCCAGCAAACATTTATGGTTTAAATTACGTCTTTTTACACCTATTGAAATTCTTATTTTGTTTGGGACCAAATCTAGTTACCTCGAATCTACCTCGAATCCACGTCGAATCCACCTAAATGGGGAAAATTGGCACGTGCCAGCTACCTCGAATCGAAGTCCCTCAAGAAAGTTCAACCCTAAAGTCGCAAGACAGGTAGCCGATGCGACGTCGATTCGACGTAGTTACGACGTGTCTTTAGGTTGTAATTACTTATTTGGTCATTGCGACCACAACATGACGTTGATAAGACGTAAATATTTCTTAAAAATTACTTACTGAGGTATAATTAACCTGTCATTTTTGGGTACAAACATTGCATAAAACTTATTACGATCTTCTTAGAGTCTCTTTTACTATATCATTAAAAAATGACATGATCTTAGCAATGGCGACTTATTTTATAAATGTTACTACTTCTAACTTCAATATTAATTTATTATTTACAGGCGAACGAATGGCTGAAATCGTATGCGATGAAAATTTTACTGTGTTTAATGATAGTGGTGATTCGAAAAATAGCAATGGGCCTTCAATATGTTGTGATATTAACAAAAATATTTTTTTATTACTTACGATAAGTTTGTCACTTTTGATAAAGATTTTGTTTTTAAGCAAATTATTTACAAGTAACTATGATATCTTTTAACACCAACCCTTAGTTTTATTAATTGAACATTGGTTTATCAGAAATCAACGGAAAACTTATTGTATTATTCGAACACTTTTAAGATCGTTTGATACAAAATGGCGTTTTTATACTTCTTCACTCACAAGTCAAAATTACTTATTATTCGACCTGTAAGTATTTAGTAATATAATTATGTCGCTTTAACTTCGTATAAAGTCAATGTTACCTATCAAAGTTATAGTTACTATAAAGTTGGGGACCTATTTGGTCAAAATAACCTACACTGTGTGCAATAGAACCAAAATAAGTCGCGCGCTACCTAATAGAACCAACAAGTGACACAGATTATGGAAGTTGCTACTAATAGAATCAGAACCGCAAATATCAATACAGCCTTCTAGATCCATCCAATAAGATGTATTTTTGCGATTTCAATGTAAATACGTTTTACAGCTCAAAATTTTGATAGCACAAGCTGTACATAATGTTCATAACTTCACACACCTTCTTTAGTTAGAAAAATTGTAAGCTCTGTATTTCTGTGGGTCTGTGCTTTTCACAAGAATCTAGCATTTCATTTAGTACGTAAAATCAATTTCGGACCCTCTTAGTTTTGTTTGAAGTTGTTTTTTTAACTTTTGTACGGCCTTATAACTGCATAAACATGTTATTTGTGGTTTCTTATATAAGTGACGCCATGTCTTGAATAAGAAATAAAGATCTTTAAACCTAAACTTCCCGTACACCATGACATCAAACATTTCCGCAAAATACCAAAATCAAACAAATGTTATGAAATGAGCCAGCGATGATAAAATCTTCAACTATCATCATCACCACGTTAGCCGCAAGACGTCCACTGCTGGACATAGGCCTCCCCAGGGATCTCCACTTCGATCGGTCCTGCGCCACCCGCATCCAGCGACTTCTCGCAATCTTTACTAGATCGCCAATCTACCTTGTGGGAGGCCTTCCTACGCTGCGCCTTCCGGTATGTGGTCGCCACTCGAGGACTTTTCTGCCCCAGCAGCCATCAGTCCTACGAGCAATGTGCCCTGCCTGAATCGATCGCGCAGAGAAACTCCGAGCATAGCCCTTTAGATCGCCCTTTGAGTGACCTTGAGTGATCTTCAACCATATTAATTGGTAAATCTACGAGAGGCGTGTTATGAATGTGATGGTCTTCATCTAATTTATCATGAAAATTAGAATCAGTTCTTCGGGGTCAATCAAACATAGGAGAACTCATGTGTCTTCCTTTTTTGTCCCACTTTTCCTCTACATACGCTCACGTTTATAAACTTTAACGGGGTAGGCAGGGCATCAGTGATTTTAGAACCAATAGACGCCACATTTGAAACAAATTGTGAGGGTTATCAGATGGAACAAGTTGCATTATGGTGAGAGGTGGTCAGCTTTCCGCCCGTTATACAGCAAAACTCTCACATCCAACTTACAGATTTTTTCTGTATACCTGGGAAGAGTAGATAGCTGGCACATTCTAAGCTTTTCTTTACTCCTAGCCAGCATATTTTCCTCTACTATGCATTAAATGCAGCTGCTTTTTCCAGAGTTAAAATAAGGCGTACCTTTTAAAAACGCTCTTGCGGTATCAAAAACAAAATATCTTAAATTCACATCTAGCTTTATTTAATTGAAAAAAATACAATTTTTTAATAGTACTCTTAACTCAGCTACAAAATCCTCAAGGAACAGCTTCAAAGGTAGTTTTCTAGTTCCGTAAAAACTTGCTGCAAACATCAGCTAGATTTGAGGTATTTTATAAATTGCGAAAACTATGGGCTACTTCGGATGCTGTACTTTTGAATAGAGACATGCCGTAAACGTTAAAAATTAATTCGATCTGCGAAACTTCATCAAAGTTAATAAAGTTGACTACATTCTCTAAGTTTTATTTTATTCAGTTATACCAAAATCGGCTCATAGATTAAATATAAATATCATAGGTTCTTAGTATTTTCCGACCATTTTTGGGTAATAAACAATTTTCATTCCATATTTTTAACAAATCGTTTAAAGCCGATATGAACGGTTTATAGGTTACTGACCATGATCTTAAGTTTTCCTGTAAGTTGTACGTATTTGTGCCACCATTTTCTTCATGATCTTTATTGTTTAAGTCTTCAGTTTCTGAAGTTAGTTCATTTTCTATTTGTGAGTTCGCTAAACTTTCTTCTGAAAATAGTCACTGTCATTGTAAAACGATGAAGTACTAACTTTCCGCCCGCGGCTCCACCCGCGTGGTCTAAAGGTTATATCTATATCTTGCTTATATCTATATCTTGCCCAGCTGTGGGATAAAATGTGACTTTCTTCTGAAAATAGTCACTGTCATTGTGAAACGATGAAGTACTAACTTTCCGCCCGCGGCTCCACCCGCGTGGTCTAAGGGTTATATCTATATCTATCCCTCGTGAGCAGTTTACCAGATTCGCAATTTACCAGATTCGCTACTCAATCTTGCTTATATCTATATATTGCCCAGCTGTGGGATAAAATGTGTCCTATGTCCTTTCCCAAGGTCAAATCTATCTCTGTACCAAATTTCATCAAAATCGGTTTAGTAGTTTTGCCGTGAAAGCGTAACAGACAGACAGACAGAGTTACTTTTGCATTTCTAATATTAGTAGGGATTAGGTAGATTGAGGGTTGATCATTTCTCTAACTTATCTCATAAAGCTGGAAGTGGTTTATTTTGTGGTAAATCTTCCGAAAAATCACTAGGTATTTTTAATCTTGCTCTCAAATTTTCTATAGAATGCAGTGGAATGTCTGTATGGTTACTTTTCTTTGTCCATGACTGTGTAAGAATCTCAACTTTATTTGATGGTGGCTTTTAAATAAAAATGTTAACGTAGAAGTTAAATCGTCCTCACTCACCAAAATATTACTAAAATGTGACAATAATGAATGTGGCTTAAAGTGCCTGTAACTTACAGGTTCTATTTCTTAGTCAACTCGACGATAAAGTCATACTAATGTTTACTTATTGAAACCTAACGGTGCTCAAATAGTTGTTTAAGTTAGTTTAACTGATTTGTCGAAATTCGGTAATCAGATGGAGTGCAATTTACTTCGTGTAAGTCACGAACGTGACGTGTAAGTCGCCAACTAATAAGTTACATATATGAGTAATCATTACCTAAAGTGTCATCTACTTTCAACCAACTGGTAAAAATAACCAGAAAGTAATTGTAACTAGTTTTTACAACCTATTTTTACAACCAAAATACGACCATCAGGTGCACAACCTATTGGTTGTATGAATTGGTCAGAATTACGATTTTTTTACTCAGATCTTGTCGCTGTCAGTAAAAATGTCTAAAAAGTTTAAAACATAGGTAAATAAGCCGTCATTTCGACTTAAATAAGTTAATAAGTCTGAAGCTAAGAAAAAGTAACATTAAATGTTTGCTGGGTACCTATTGGTATATCCTTGATTTTTATCAAAGTACCTATCTGAGTTATGCATCTGTAAGTATGTTTGAATAAGATCTCACATGCATACCTTCTTAAACGAATGCAATTTTCTTTAAAAAGTTTCCAGAATTCCCACGTAAGATTTTTGAATGTTTTCGGTAGAGCCGGTATAATTAATTACGTTTTTTCATAATACAAGGAATTCTATTCTATAGTCATTCGTTTATGCCTAAGAAAATAACAACTACATGAATAAATATGAACATACCAGCTTTCACGTTAGTAGATAATACGTGTGATTGTGATTTAACAGGGGTTTCTTTGAAATAAATGTGGGCCAAACATGTATCTGTAGGTAGTTGTAGAGTCGTGTCCATGTGTGCTTCACCACACTGACGGGCGGGATAGGCTTAACGGAGGACGCAATTATGATGATTAAATGAAACTGGTTCTCCGACGACCGCTTCGCTGCCGGGATGTCGATGTACCAATTTACACACTACACGCCGAACAACAGTCTCCGAGCCTTATTATCTTAACAGTAAGACTGAAAACCATTCGACGGGTTTCCAAATAATCGCAAATAGAAAAAATATCATCAGTTAGAACGGAGTGCAACCACTCCTAGATGGAGCACATAACCAACTCTTTAAATGTAAAGCAGGTGATGATTATCGATTTTTCTACGGGAAAGTTACTGTTGCTAAGTTGGAATTTAAATCGCGAAATATCTACCTGGGCCTAAACTAAATCTTTATACACACAATTTCATTTTATTCATATCTACTTAGTAATAAATGTTTATTGTAGATAAATGGCATTACTTATTTTTTCATTGCAGGGTTTAGTGGGCTTAGAATGTTAACTTATTTGTTTCTGTTGTTGATGTTAATGAATGGAAAGGTACAACTTTGGGGATAGTCGTTAAGGTTCAGAATTGTTGTGATGAGCTTTGTATATCGCTCTTATTGTCTGACCCGAAAAATGTACCTTTTACTAGACACACACATATTACTGAAATTTTCATTTTTAAGTTTTTTTTTTCAAATACCTTAACAAATCAAGACAGGCAAAATGAAAACTGACATCACTTTCCAACAATAAAAAAGAATACCTTTAAAAAACTAAAGATTTGATCTCAAATGTACTGAGAATATACACCACATTCATAAACACTTTATGCATACACTTTATTGCACATATTAAACGGAGATCACAAACAATACAGGTGGGAACAACAGTTTCGGAAATTCGGAAAAGGTACATACATATCCATCCATGACAGAGTTTTTTCAAATTAATGTAAATAGTTGACAGCCTTCAAGTATTAAGTAAACCTACATCAGCTAAACATGAGAGGCGGCTGCGGCTTCTTCAAAGGGTTATAAATACAGTAGCGCCCAACCGCGACAACACACTAACTCTTCATCTTGACAGTCAATCTTTCAGTCGCACAAACGAAACCTTTGAAGAGATCGAAAAAATTACAAAGAGCCACAACATAGGTAGGTACTAAGAATCATACAAATCCCGCCATTGATATGGTTGCTCTTATCTCTTTATCAGTATCTTTGAAGTTTTTTAGTCAGCTGTTTATTTTATACATACCTACGTAAGTATGTAAGTACTCATGTTGTTGTGTACATCACTACAATGTTCGTAATGTTTTTTAACAAGCACTGAAGGTTATCAGCAAAATTATCCTTTGTTTACTAGAAGATCCTTCCATAAAGCATAATAATACGTAATATAAAATATGAATGAGTGACGACGGCACCTCAACGTAGTTTGTCATTCAATAAGACACTCGACAATGAGTGACGGCATTGCCGGCAAATAATAATAATGGCAGCACTGAACAGCACAACATTAATATTAGCAACGCTATGTTGGATTTGTTCAGCGGGGCGGCGGCGGCGGCGCGCTGCTCCGGGGCCGGAAGTCTCCTCTAAAATAACAATCTACCCACTTGCGGGCTCTAAGCGACCACTTCCAGCCCGAGTCCAGTATTTGCGGACGAGTTGTCTTATCTAAAAATTATGTAGTTCAAAAAACTACTTGAAACTGAAAAATATATTTTATTAGTAAGTAGTTTTTGATTGTCCGGGTGGGCGTTGTGAACGGAGATATTTGTGACCATTATAACGCGCCCACGCTCTGCTATTGGAAAGAAAATTTTATAAAAATATACCTACAACGTCGCAATTTACAGTCTCTCCTTTACGGGGTCAAATTGACGCGGACTCTACATTTGCCCAACCTGCAGGTCGAGTACCTACGATAGTGACAGCGCCGCAACAACACCGCGGGCCTATGTCAAAATGTCAACATTGACAACACTATAGGGCGAGTAAGCCTTTGCGCGGGACCCTCGCAATCGTGAAGTTTCAGCGTGAGCCGCGAATTTGTCGTTATCGTGCTAGAGCTGCTGATGGTCGTTAACTTGCTACTGATATATTTTTTTTAAACTCAGAATTTAATAATGGCTAAGCTATTTATTAGATATGTTTTTGTTTCTTAACCCTACATTTTCAAAGGCAAATACTAATATTTCCCTTGAATATTGAGTACCTACATCAACTTACACGATATTTGCATATCGTAATGTAAGAAATGTTAAATTCAACTTATTTAAACACGGATCTAAACGTGTTATATAGGTAGGTAGATTTTCTGTACCATACGAAATTATCTGTATTCCTTATCATTATTACTGAGAACGAGAGACAGACGTAATGGAAGATATATGTTCCAGAGCAGTACGTTCTCTCGCCCGTTTCCGGTGGTTGTTTACAAAAAATATATATAAACTCGTTGTCCAAAGCGGCCATACGAACCGGCCGCCCGAGATACTTGCTACGATTAAAAATCGTTACAACTTCCGTTCGGGTCCGAGTCTCGAAGCGAAGCCCCAGATAAAAAAGATAAATAAGAAAAATAACATAAAGATCGATACGCTGCGCTGGAACAGCGCTACCTGTTTTTTTATCGGGCTTGGAGCTTCTACTACACCGTGGTTCGTCTACTTACAATGTTTCTAAAGACAAGACATATGATTTATTTTAATTATTGTATATTCCTATTGTCAAAATAGTGGATCATAGATTTTAAATTAAAACCAGCTACATCAATGAATACACATTTC
The DNA here is from genome assembly GCA_949987775.1 of Aproaerema taeniolella. Taxonomy (NCBI): domain Eukaryota; kingdom Metazoa; phylum Arthropoda; class Insecta; order Lepidoptera; family Gelechiidae; genus Aproaerema; species Aproaerema taeniolella. The sequence goes on from OX465243.1 coordinate 11,037,885, forward strand.
AAGGGAAGATGAAAAAATAACATCGTCTATAAAAAACAAAACAGACGTCCAATCGTAGATGAAAGTGGAAAGCGGATGCTTCTATTTTGAACAAAGATGCAAGATTCTGTTCTTAACACTTTAGTCTCGTTAGTAATCGAATGATTTACAATATGTGCGATCATGACTGGGAAGTAACCGATCATGAAAGATTTGGTGTCTACAGAACTCTGCTGATCTGTTGATGTTATACTCTATTCACATCACACTAACGAACCCTAATAAAATGGTAATCGTAATGACCGATTCTTCAGAAGATTTATAATGCTAAATGATAGCGCCGTGTCGAAGCGAATTAGCATCAAATGATGTCATGTATCCGGCTGCATTAACAAGGGGGGCTATAAATCGAACGAGTTAGATGTTTTACTTTACTGCAACCGGTAATGGAAGATATCAGATTAATAAAAGATGTCGATGAGACCAGACGAGATGCACAGTAATTTCACGAGTGCTGCGCCATGATAATTAAGTGTCCGAACACTGCGCAGTGGTGTGCGTGCGGCCACGGCGCTGAGTTGAGCACGGCGGGCGCAGAGCAGGCATATCAAGTCTGGTAACTATGCGGCGTAACTCCGGTAGCGGCGCAACAGGTCTGCGGCAGGGGCGCGGGCGCAGGCGCGGGACGGTAGGAAATCCTTTGCGCACGCACGCACACAGAGACAGCTGTGTCTGTGAGCGCCATCCGGTTTTCTTTACTAGTGAGCCCTCTGTCCAAACGAAGCGCATCTGTAGTGGTGTCTGTAGAATCGATCGATCAATGAGCTCGACATCAACTCGGACTCTTGCCTGCATGCAACTCATTGATCAAGGCTATGAACGTGGAATTGTTTTTTCATTCATGATGATTATTATTATTTCAATTAAAACGTCATACTACCCAAAAGAAAGTTATACTTCTGGATTGCTGTGCGCCAAACCAAAATCCACCAGACTTGTATCGATTCATTCTTGCCTCTCATTCTCGAAAAAACTCCCTAATTGTTATTGTTTATTGAATAAGTAACTTCATTGTTTCTTTTTAAAATAAAAATAGAAAGAGACACATCAAATTAAGACAACAATTTTATATCTATAAAAGTTTTGTCATAAGAATACATATTAATTTATTCTTATAGCACCATTTTTATATCTTTTACGAGTATAAGATTGTCTGCCGGATGACCAACAAATATATTTGATTTGATTATGAATTGTTACTTAGTTGTAAATATTTTATCACACTTAAGATGAGAGCATTCATAGACTATTTCAGCGATACATGTTCAGGTGGTTATCGCCAAATCACAAATTAAATCAAGGAGGCAAGAGTTTATAAAATAACTGGGTTTAATCACAAAATAAAAATAAAATTTAACAAAACATTCGGCTTTTTTACGAAACACACGATGGGGTAATTGGGTAAAAAAATAACATTAATTTAGAGGTTAAACTTAGGTAACTAAAATAAACAATTGGGTAGAACACGGTTCCTAACCTTTTTAATACTGTTAACCCCTGTAACCTATGAGTAAAGTTAATTTTACCCCCCCTTTAAAATGTTATCAAATCAATACAAGCAATGTTTTATCTTCTATTTTTGAGAAAACCTTTTTCTTTTTGTGTTCTCTGTTTGGTATGTACCGCTGTGGTACAAAAGAGAATTACTTAAATGCACCATCTTCATCGCATAGAAGTTTGAAGATTCTCGAGTTTGTAGCACTGCCACGAATATGGTTCACAATTGTAATTTTTTACGATTCTAATAATTCAGTTCTTCGTTACCCCCATCAAATAGCTGATTTACCCCTGCAGGGGTAATCACCCCCAGGTTAGGAACCCAGGTAGTAATGTTCTTGGGGTCTAAAATCACAGAAATAAAATCGATGCTAAATGTGTTTAGTAAGAGAGTTTTAAAGAGAAAAACTAATTAGGTTTGAACAAAAGTAATACCTCACATTTATAGAATTTGGGGTAGGTATAATTAAATCTAGTCTATTTCTTCCGATGCTGTCGGTTGTGACGATATCAGTCGCAAGATGCTAATTCCCATCCTTGATATCCTTCTCCCTACTGTTTCCCATATCCTGAATTTTTCACTCTTTTCTCGTGTTTTCCCTTCAGCTTGGAAACAAGCATTTGTTATCTCACTGCCAAAAGTCAATAATCCTTCTTCTCCAAGTCAGTTTAGGCCGATCTCCATCTTACCATTCCTTTCCAAGGTGCTTGAACGTGTAGTTCACCACCAACTATCCCTTTTCCTATCTAAAAACAACTTATTGAGCCCATTACGGTCTGGTTTCCGCCCAGGTCACAGTACTACCACAGCTTTAGTCAAGGTGTCGGATGACATCCGGCTTGGCATGGAAAATAAAAAGGTTACAGTCCTTACACTTTTGGACTTTAGTAATGCTTTCAATACAGTTGATTTTGATGTTCTCATCTGTATTCTTTCTTCCTTAAACGTTTCCGATTCCGTCACATCCTGGTTCCGTACTTACCTGTGTGAACGCCGCCAGCGCGTCAGAGTTGATGATAAATTATCGGACTGGTGTGATGTTACGGCTGGTGTTCCACAAGGTGGTGTCCTTTCTCCTTTGCTTTTTTCCATTTTTATAAATAGTATTACCTCCCACATCTCCTCTTCCTATCACCTCTATGCAGATGATCTGCAAATTTATTCTCAATCTGGAGCTCACACCATTGTCGATGCTGTCGTAGCCATAAACAAAGACCTGGATGCTATCGCGTCGTGGACGGCAGCCTTTGGACTAGCTGTCAACCCCGCGAAATCTCAGTCCATTCTGATTGGCAGTTCTCGACAGCTGGCATGTATCGACATGACTCAGCTTCCCCCTGTTACCTTCCTTAATACTCCTATTCCCTACTGCTCCTCTGTGAAAAATTTGGGTATCTTCTTCGACACTAACCTTTCCTGGTCTCGTCAAATAGGTGAGGTTAGTCGGAAGATCTTTGCGTCGCTCAGACGATTGAAGAACTTCTTGCCTATCCAAACCAAAATTGCCTTGGCCAATTCTCTCCTTCTTCCTATCCTTGATTACGCCGACACCTGTTATCTAGACCTGACTGTTGAGCAACTTAATAAACTAGATCGCCTAAAAAATGTAGCGATACGCTTTATCTTCGGATTAAAGAAATTTGATCATGTTTCAGAGTTTCGGGCTCAACTGAAATGGCTCCCTGTCAGGCTTCGGCGTAATCTTCATATCCTCTCTTTCCTCTTCAATATTCTCCATAACCCATTGACTCCCACCTATCTTAAGGAGAGGTTTCAAGTGCGAGCTCAAGCCAGTGGGCGAGAACCTCGCACATGTACAGCTATGATGCTGGACTGTCCCTCCCACAGCACCGACTTTTATAGCAAGTCATTTACTGTGCAGGCAGTGCGCCTGTGGAACTCCTTGCCTCCAGATGTTAGGATAGCTAAAACAGCGGATACCTTCAAGAAGCGTCTCAAGGGCTACTTTGAAGCCCAGTGTGGCTATAAATAAATGGTTTCCTTTCCTAATTTTCTTTTTTACTTTTTAATTACTTTTCCTCTCTTGTTTTCCGTATTCCTTTTACTTACTTAGTTGTTTTTTTTTCCCTGTTTCCATCTCCTCTTTAACTATGTGTGTGTGTGTCTTATGTATCGAATAATTACATATAAAACTGTATTTATGTTAAACTGTATTATATTATATAAATGTATTTATATTAAATATATGTTTATATTTTGTTTAGTATATATTGTTTAAGTTTATATATTGCGCCCGCTCTTGATTTCACTATGCGACTTTTCATACCCAAAGGTTACTTGGAAGAAATCGCTTGAAGCGATAAGGTCGCCTATATTGTACCTTTTGTAAAGTTACTTGTAATTGTCTCATCATTGTATTTCTTTTCAAATTGTGCAATAAAGTATATTGTATTGTATTGTATCTAAACCAAATAGGGGTTATTAATTCGTCGACGAATATAATTGATAGATTGCTAGAATTTACAAAGAAAATTAAATAAGTTTAGAGTATGGATGGTGGGAAAAAATTGAAAGACTTATCGGGTTGAGGAGTTCTTCATGTAGTTGGAGTATACCGCGTCAGAATTGGATAGCAGGAACTGGTAAGGACGAACAGGAATTTGTCAACCGCCAATCTCTGTGTAATGATTTGGCTTCGGGTTCTGTCTCAGTGGGTAGCCGAAAGCACTGAAACTACAAAATTCTAAAATGGACTAGCATACCGAACAGGCCACAATTCACGAAAGGAGTTAAAAAAGGGAGATAAATTAAAATATATGAGTATTTTAGTGCAGTAAGAATGTCAAGCTAGTGTGACCTATACAAGAAGGATACTCTGCTCTTGCAGGTCGTGAAGTAATCCCCCCAGGTCAGGTGATAACCAGATTTGATTTAAACCACAAGACCCAGGATTTTCGTAACTGTTCCAAGAACAGCCTGATAGTGTATTTGTCTGAGCGTGAAGTAGATGTTGTATGAAGTGTACTGTATAGAGTAGGTAAGGTAGAGAAAGAGTGTGAGAAAAAAAAAAGAAATTACGATGGCAAACTTACATTTTGATAAACAGATTTAGCACACCAAAACCAAGTTTAAAACTGTAAAAACTATATCTAAAGCTGGAGTTTTATAACTTTTTTAAACTGAAAACATTTATATTGAATTTAATATGGAAATAAATTATTTAAAGTGTCCTGCAATGAAAAAAGCAGTCCTTTCACTGAATTTTTTTTGTCAAATGAATTGACAACTTCAAACACCAACAAAAAGCAAAAATGGAGAAAGTTCCAGAATTTAAAATTTATTGAAAGAAAAAGAAAACTAGGCGGAAAAGAATTGGTAAACACAAAAAAGATCGCAAGCAGAAATGCTGCAATATGTAACATAAGTTTTTTTTTTGCCGTGTGGTGATCGGTTGAGAATAACACCACTCCATTTCTTTCCGTGGGTGTCGTAAGAGGCGACTAAGGAAACAAAAATGAGACCTGCCTCCTATTAACCCACCCCAGGTAACGACACCTCAATTTTTTGCTGAATCTGAGGTGTCGTACTATGGTCTCATGCGGTGTGGTAGGCTCTGTATAGGGCCGTCTGGTTCGCGACCACCCTCCTACCGAAGTCCGACGCCAAACAGCTTGCTGTGTTCCGTCGGTGCGTGGGAGTGCCAGTGCCTTATGGGTATTTTCTGGGTTGACTCGCTTCATCGTCGACCTGATCTATGACCTTGGTTTTTATTATTATTATTATTTATTTTGCAGGTACATTAAGCCGTATCCACATAACATGTAGGTAACTCATCCGGCAGACAGATATAGTAGTTAGAAGCCAAGAGTGATATAAGGCTAACTTTACGACGCAAACGAAGTCGCGGGTGGAAAGATAGTAAGTATTCATTCTGGATGACTTAATTATGTTGTACATAATGTACTACATTTACTATACCTACATCAACCGATACACATACCTACTACGTAGGTCATATTTTTATTTTCATTGTTTACTTATTTTATTGAAATTATTTCTCGTCTGTGTTCAACTACCTAGTATGGAGAAGGTAGAGCCTACTGTTGTTTTTGTTAGGTATCTGATGAATGAATGTCTGCTGTTGATATTTTAAGTGAAGTAATTCTGAAAAAAAATTAAGGCACTAACAAAATCATCGAGTCTGTGTAAGAATTTTTGTCTGTTTATCAAATAAAAACCATTACATTTAAAAAAATATTAATAACGACCCAACCATACTTCATATCTGACATATGAGGATACACTATGTCGATTTGAATGATTGATTTGGTGAAATTTTTTTTAATTATAAGGCTAGTTTAGCAATACCGGTCCGAGAGGAAAACAGATTTGTGAAAGAATCAGATTGACCAAGTTCGTTAAGAAATAGGCATTGGCTTGAATTGCAGGAGTAGAAGTAAATTATAACAGAATACTGTAATGGAAAAAGAGCGACTAGGATGATGCTTGGTTGCTTTAGACATAGAGGAGTAATTGTGGTAGATTCAAGAAATACAAGAGAGGTACCTACAAAGCAGAAATTCATATTAGTAAAACAGTTCTTTAATGAAATAGGTATGATGAATAACCGAAATCTATGATGAATAAAAAATTGATTCGGGGAGAGAAAGAATTAGGAAATTGAGTTACACATCTCTTACCAGCCCATATACGTCCCCACCGAGGGGCACGGGCCTCCCTTTGAAACACGAAGGGGATTTAGGCCATAGTCACTACGCTGGCCTAATGCAGGTTGGTGGACCCATGTTACACATGAGTTGTAAAAAAGAAGCTAATGTGCAAGACCAGTAAAAGACAATTGAAATGAAATGATTGATTGAGACAATTGATTGTCTATAGACAATTGAAAAATAATTGAATGTAATCTTTGTCCTGCAAATTTTTAATATGTCCTAAGTTAGGGTGCAAGGCGGTGAGTATGCTGAATAGTCTAGAAAGCTATGCATTTGCCCTTAAATAAAATGAGGTCTGGTGCAAAAAAAGAAGTCTGGCCAGTCAAAAGTGGCGTCGTAGTTTTTAGGAGGAACGTTAAAAATGGCTTTCGATTTTGTACTGCGAGAGAGTTGTTCGAAATTTGATTTTAAGTAGTTAGGCGTTAGATAGCGTTGCGTAGGTGTGAGATGCACAACAGAAAGTGGTGGGTTCGGAATTTGCGTCGATGTCGACGTCGTCGCGGCGCGTGCGCGGGCGCCCTCGCGTGGGCAGCAGCGACCGGCGCGGCGGCCCGTTCGCCCACGGCACCGCACCTAGCCGCCGCACCGCCGAAGGTGTAAATCACCACACCTCCGCTCCGTTCCTTGTCTGTTATATTCCCTGTTGCTACTAGATAACAGTTGCTGAAGTCAGTTTTTACCTGCTACAATTGACTTAATGCAACCGTCTGTCTTAAAACAATCAATTCTGCAGCGTATATCAGTTGAGTTTAGTTGATTGATACCTATCCTGTTACTCTCTATTTATTTTAAATTCTTGTCCTTGTCGTTACTATTAGGTACTAATAAGAAAATTTATGAAACATTCACACTATTTCACACCAGAACCTCAATTATTTTTTACTCCGATGGATTTTATTTCGTCTTCAACCACTAATTAAGAGGATTCTGCTCTTAATTAGAAACTCATAAAAATAGAAGAAACTCATTCTTCTTCTATTTTTTGTAAACTATTTTCCCCAAACTCATTTCCATTTTTCTTTTAAACTAAGTATTTCTCAGTGATTCATATAATTATGGAATTAGGTATATTAGGAACCTATACCGGCTGCATGATATTGGCCGTCCTTTCTCAGAAATTGCAGAAACAGTTTGCAACCGTGCCGTGGGAACGTAAATCACTTATTGTTGTCGAAGAATCACTACAAAACTTAAAGTTTCGATTAGTATAATACATATGTTTAGCGAGAATATGGTAAACTACTAATTAAAATATTTTTGATACGAAAATTTACAACGTTCGGATGTCTCATATTATTATGTAATGTGTTTAGGATTGAGCAGATCGTTACAACTTGTTCATGGTAATTATTTTTTAACAAAAAAGTAAAGTAGCTATATCCTTTGAGGATCACATTATATCCTTTCATGTGCTCCACATCAAAATGTTAATCGTTAAAATGATATAGCTTTTCTGGAAATAATTGAGTCATTTTTAAAAAGTTGTCCCGTCACGAAATCGTCAGTAAATTGTATCGTCAAGAAATGTCAGGAAAAATAAAGGGTTTATGCAAGCATGATCTATGATACCTATTAAGTTTATTATAATTTTTTGTGTTTTTGAGTCAGATCACATTTAACTAGCTGGAAAACGTATTTGATATCTTCAAAAGGAAGCTTGGGATGTAAGATTAAACAAATTAAACAACAATAAGTTACTTGTGTAGGTATATTAATTATTTTCAAAAAAATCTCTCCATAGAGAGGTTTACCATGAACATGAAAATAAGAAATGGTGTTTTTCATTTTTCATTTTGTTTATTTAACTTTTTTTTTCTTTTTTTTACATCATCACATCATGCATTAAAAATTGGGTTACAGTTTACTGACGACAAGAAATGTCATGACATGGTATCAAGAAAACATAAAGAAATAACCTTAAATTCAAAATTCTAATAAGACTATCGTAATCCTTAATAGTATTATAAATTCGAAAGTAACTGCCTCACGAAATATTGTCAAGAATTTTTTTGAAAAATGCCGGACAAAACTTTATTTTGAAATTTAGGTTTCAAGCAACCTACTTAATTATCAAATAGACCCATAAATATGTAAAGAGCTTTATTTTCTAACATGAAAACAAACAGTACTCATTTAAAAGTAAAAGGATTAGTTTTTATACATTTTTTTAATCTGAAAAGTAGTGCCCGGACATTAAAAATTTGTACCTATGGAAGAAAATATTAAAGTAAAACAAAAAATGTTTTACAAACATATAAAATGTAATTAAATTAGGCATACAGTTTTCAAATAATATAGTAAACGATATCTTAAGATTTATTAACAATGCCTAAAACTTAAAAGAATAATTTTTTAACATTATTTACGCGGTTTTCACGTGGTCATTTGACTGTCAGGAAAAGTGGACAACTTTTTGAAAATGAGTCAATTGCTGAAATTGAACTAACTAAGACTGAATTGAAGATATTATATTATTGTCTGCCTGTTTTCTCAATTTAGCCGAAAAACGAGCTATAAGGCATAATATCGAAGGGATTCCGTCTGTATTGTTCCAGAATCGGATTATTTAGACACAAGCGGCGTTGCCAATCTCACACAATCGTTGCTTAAATCAGCTGACAAGAATGCGATCGAAGGCATATGATGATGATTCTTGTCTTAGCTTGTAGCTATAGGTTAAATCACGTTTTTATTGCTAACAAACTAAGCTGTTTCCAACATGCAGGGTACCACCGATAATGTCGATTGCTCGTAAGTTGCTACATTCAGTATACACTTTCAGCTAAAATCATTTTACGCAGAAGCAGTGTACAACGTATTTGATCACAATCCATGGAAGCTATTTGGCTCCAAGAGCTTTTCAAAGTGACTATACAATAGTGACTATTGTGCCCATAAAATCTAGAGACAGCCTTAAACTGTCACCACCCAATTCAATAAAATTAAAGGTACGAGTACCAATGGATAATTTGAAGATGTGGGGGGAGCGACCGCAGTCCATATGATTAAAGTGGTTTCCTGCGCTCCGCTCGCTCGGCCATTCGGTCGCCGGGCACCTTAATAACCGAAGCCGTCACGTCACAGCGGCAGGCGACGGCGGGCGAAGTGCGGCGCTCGGAGGGCCGCGGACGGCCTCACGGAAGGTCGACCGCCTCACCGCACCGCCCGCACCGCTCCCTTGGACTCCCGCGCCGACCGCTACGTGGAATTCATATAATTGCCTTCAATTAAAACAAGAAATGCAACATCATTTTTGACTCTAACACTACAACAAATGTATTGTGATATCGCTACTTGTAATTGTAATGCGCCACTGTAAGACTGATCTAAAATTATTGAATTTATGTTGGAATTACGCTAATACATATTTGCAACTTCTCACACGAGCAAGCTTACATCGCATGGGTTGGTTCGGTAAAGGTCACCGATTATGAGTGCGTATCATGAATGAACTGAGGGAATCGAGACACCCATTCAATAAGATCCTTCATTCTAGCTTATTATTCTTGCGTACACTTATTGGTCAATTAAAAATATACTTATATCAACTACTAACGAACGAGACGAACGTAGTTTATCTTTTAGTTACATAAGCTTTGGATGAATAAAGTGAGTAAATAAAATACGATCGTATGATGTCTGTCTAGGTTACACTTCACGCGTGATTTCATTTCATAAGGTAAGGCTTACCTAGGCTATAACCGTATAGCCACTTTATGGCATTTATTTTACGCAATGTTAGTATACGCCTGTGGCATAAGTTTAACCCTTTACAACTGTAAAATCTGTCTTTAATGCAGTTATTTTCGATAATACCCACGAACTCTTTTGATTTGAGTACCTACTTAGACATTTAACTTGACCACAACAAAATTTTCCTTTCCATATTTGCCTAAGGTAGTTCATAGTTAATCTGTTACTTAAACAGTCTATTGGATTTTTCAAAGCGAAAATAACCACAAACATCGTCATTCACGATTCATTTATCTGTTGCAAACATCCGGTTTTAGTTTTCATCGTATCCGCAGTTATACATCACTCCGAAATATTGTAGAGGTATAACTACTTCTCACGTGATTCGGATATGCAATGTGACAGTTATCAAAGAACTAAGTACTTTCTAATTAAATGACTTGTTATTTAGCTCCCAAACACGCAAAAAGTTCATAATAATACACAGTAAATTAGATAAGTACTTTCGTGATTCTGATTTGAGTGCAAACAATTCCACTACAAAAAATCTATAAAAATAAGTCCAGCTCATTTCTCCCTCTCCAGAAATTTAAAAGACGAAGAGATACCTTAACAGTGCAACTGCCGCTAGTTAAATGTTTAATATTTAAGTTTTTGTTACTACTTTTATCAGTAATGCTAATGTTATACAAAGTAGTAATGTCGCAATAAGTTAGACATTATCGAGTAAAACATGAACGATAATGAGAGTTGACTTTAGGAGGAAGTTCAAAGATAACATAATATTTTCGGAAAACAATCTACAATGACAGATAAGTAGATATCTACCACAAAGAACTCATTGCAAAATTGAAGTTTTGTTGTTAAGAGCCAGCCTTGTTTTGAAATTATTTGTTTAAGTAAGAATTATTTTCACATAAAATGATTTTTTCATACACAACCCAGTGACAACTCACTGTCGAGTTGTCACTGGGTTAAAGTACCCAGTGACAACTCGACAGTGAGAACTCTACAATCTCGTAATGGTGACAGTTTCCGAATACAAGAATTACGAAGAGCGCATGCGGTCCCAAAACCACGAGTTTGCTAGGTGTCGATATACAGATTCGAATTGGAGTTATAAAGTAAAGTCGTTTGAGTTGCATGGGTGCAAGCGCTGGCTGGCGGATGGAAAGTACGGACGGAGGCAAAGCCGGCTTCCGCTTCGATCGTGCGCGCCGCCTCCAGAATAACAAACGAAACCTGATTTCTATCGAGTGGGCCCGAGATTATAATGCCGACACCTCCACGACTATTCTGTAAACTGTAATTACACCAATGACAACATATCTACCAGAATTAAAGCAAGTAGGTAAAAGGTTCAAAGGAAATTATAAAGAAAGAAATCGAGATACCATGACTGACGTGTTATGCAAAAAGTAACTGGATCTGTGTACTGCGAAAATGGATTTCTGAATAAGCTATTGTATTGAGGTTCCATATTAAGTAGTACTATTGTGATTGCATTCTTGTAAGTGGCTTTAAGTACTTATTCTCTGGACTGAGGAGACAGCGGCGTCGTTTTCATAGTACTTATTTAGACCTCCCATTGTCACTTCCATTGTACCCAGGCCCCTCTTTCCCACTGGGCACTCTGGGCAAGTGCCCCGGGCCCCGCGATTAACGGAGTCCCCAAAAGTCCCAGAAGATCATTATAATTACAGACAGGAATACTTTTTGCTTATTAGTTTTTGCAAGCGTTAAGAGCAAAGCGCTGAGGGTATGCTCCACTCTTGCCCTAAAATCATACTTTTCTATTACATTAAAATATAACCTTCACTGATTTAAAGAAGATTCATCAGTGTTCTATTACAATTTTCCCTTAAAAACACAGGGGCCCCATAAACATACGTTCCCAGGGCCTCCTATAGGTAAAAGACGGCCCTGATTGTACCTCCAAGATTGGCATCACATTTCGTTCCAATTTATGAAATTATAAGGATGCAATCAATTATGGATCATTTGCTTACAAATCAATTATATTGCTTGGAACAAAGCAAAGTGCAATCGCAGTTTCCGCTCATGTCACCAAAACAAGAAGTCTTAAAACATGGTTAGTTTTAGGTATTTTTGCTTTTAATTTTTTAACCTCTGAGTACACGTATAGATAATATAAAAATGTACATAGTACATAGTAAATGTACCCTCAGAGCTCGATAGTACATATGTATTTGAATATACTCTCCTGAAGATCAATAGATGGATTGTATTTAAAAAAACGTTACAGGTTTGAATACCAACTTTAGCACATAATTCCTAACAAACCAACATTATTTCTATATGAGCGGCTGACTCTAACAATACAATTTGAGGCGAATGAAATAGCCAGGTAGAGAGAGATTTTTTGTAAAGATACAGTCATTCTTTCGCTGCATCCATTCACTGGGCTGTAGTGACCGCTCTCAGACCTTTGTTTTAAGTTCTTGAATACATTACTTCTTTCTTAACATTCCATAAGTTCGGTTCATTCAGTCAGATTAAATGCATATATGTATTACATCTTCACTGTTCTCGGAACGGAAGTAGCTAAACAAACGACATCCCAATGTTTACATTTATTAGTCAGAACTCAGAATTACGTAATGACTGAATCATAATCATAAGTATGCCATAGGTACACATTTGAAGACACCTCAACGATAATAACAATGTAAAAAATCCGTTATAATGCCAGGCTGAAATAAATGTTCAGAATTCAGTTCGTTCAGAATTCTAAGTTCAAAGGAAATGTGATGTAGGATTGTATGTTTCATGAAACAGATTTTTAACACTGCTTCAATCTTTTGAAAATGAGGAGCTTCAAGGCTCAACAATCATATCACAAAATAGTTCAATCCTAAATAATGATTGTAAAATAAAGAAAATCTAGTCTTTGCTAAGTTTTAGTGAAACATCGTCAACAACACTTTGAAGATCTTGACTGTCTCCTAAAACATGTTAACCAAATAAACTTGTGCTAAATAACATTCAGAATAGGACACGACAACAATCAAAGAATGTACGAGGAGAGGCAATATTCTAGGATGGGAAGATGACGCGGTGACGTCGCCGGCGGCGTTAAGACAACATATTCGCGACCAACTCCAATGACGATGAAATTACGAACATGACAGTTTTGTGTGACGTGTCTACCTAAAATTGTATCGAACGTGAAGTTAACATTAACATGGACATTGGATTGTGAAGTTTACATTCAACCACAGTTTCTCTAATTAATATTAACTAATTGTTTTTTACGTTAAGGTCAGTAGATATTACAGAACGCGACCCAGACTCTGACCCATATTAAATTAGCAGTCGTCTTTGTCAATTTAATAGTGGGACAAAGAGACAATCAATACTTAAGTATAAATCAAAACTTAAGTCTCCTTCTATAATACGGGCCTTAGACAGGGAGAGGACAAAGGTATTAAGATTATAAAAGATGGATTAATAGTACGTTAAAATTAAAATGAGGGTTGTTTCCTGAGATACAAGACAACCAAGTTAATACAGCATTTTCACGGAAAAAAGAGCATTTCAAAACGAAAACCCGGGCGGAAAACTAGTTACGTTAGAAAGTAAATTCTGAGTTAAATTGTGAACTCTTTCGCGTAAAAACTACTAACCCGACGCTTTTACGTTGAGGTTTAATTGCAATACACATTTTGCAATTAAACCTGATCCAATTCTATCAGGTTCCGCAGGGCACGGAGGACAGGTCAACGGACTCCACGGTAATTATCTGATCTGCTGATTCTACGTCATGATCAAACGTACCCTGAACGCGATACGGGACAAAGCAAAGCATTAGAGGCTAACGCACTAGTTTACGGTCTTCTTCATGATACGAGTACTTAATTAACCTAGAAAAAAAACCTGGAAAAAGTCCATATGACGCATTCAAATGTCTACAGTATCGTGGGTCCTTTAGAATACACACCAACACTGACAATGACAGAAACAGGGGATCTTAAGGCAAAGTAGCAAACGTGTTTCATGTAGCAATGTTTTTGAGCTAAAAATAAGTTTATGACATGATGTCAAAACGATCCCGTTCAAAAATTAGCTTTACTGCAGCTTGAAAAGGCAGAAGTCAGCTCGAAACAAGTTTTAATTACTTAATATTGTTTAAAAATTTGACATTTAGTGTAAGTTTATCAGGTTTTTAGTGGTAATGGTATACAGTACACATGACAGACGGCAACGTATGGCGTAGGTAGCGTTATCGCTCGTCCTTGACACAGAGACGCGTCGTACTCAACGCGCCTTATTGTCGCTGCAACCTTGCGAAAATTACTGCGTCCGCGATACGATAACAGATGCCGTCGTCGTCGCCGGCGCGCCTCTCCGGTACGATGTATGCCAAAATATACTATAGTAATTTAGTAATGAATGAAAACGTTACTTCATGAATTGGGATGAACAACATAGCGTTAGTCCGAAATAAGTGGCCACAACAGCTAGACGTGTCCTTCCAAAAAGCTAACGTGCTTAAGTCTTCTTTAAGTGCTTGACAGGTATGCTAAGGGTTTAGGCTGAGCAGGATCTTTCTTGTTCAGTTTTGACCTGCACTACCGGCAGTTGCAGGACGAAAGTGGGCGGTATACCATGGCGCGACTCTCGCCGACCGGAAACCCAATTCCCGGATGCGGCTGCGCGGGGGAATCTCGCCGGAAGCTCGGTAAACGAGCACATCCGCTGCCGCCGCCCGCGCCGCAAAATTTGGCACCGCGAGCGCTCGCAGCCCGCTTCCGGCCTCCGCCCCCCGGACCCCTAATACCGCTCGCCCGCGAAAATAGCGGCCAACCGCTCCGTGTACGCAGTTCATTCAGTATGGCCGCCTTCCATTCATAAAAAGGCTGTGCGCGGGCGGAGTGCGGCGCGGGGGGGAGGCAGCCGCCCCGGCCCGCGCCGCGCCCGACGCCAGTTCGGAATGTGCCAACGAACGGAACGGTCGTTTCGTCGGAGCGTAGCGCTAGCGCTCCCGGTTTTCCATTAAAATGTGTATAAGAATAAGTGCAGTGAATCCGCACGAGTTCGGAACGGTTAAGAAAAACGCCGTCGTCGAGATTAGGAGTAGAAATCAACGAAGAACTTCAGCGAGGAAGTGAGTAGCGGCCATATTGCAGTGATAACCGCGCGGCGGGCGGACGAGAATCGAGGCCGGTGCGTGGGCCGCCCCCCGCCCGCGCCAGGTGCCGCTCCGGACCGCGCCGCTCTTATGAACCTTCCCGTGGATTTGCGCGACCAAAATTCGGTGATTTTGCCGTATTTCATGTGTCAAGTGAATCTTCTTGCGCGGTTTCGTTGCGGCACTGTCCGACGTCCGGGCACGATCAGGAGATGAGTGTAGTGTGTGGGGTCATTTGACCCAAGTGGTCTTGTGTAAAGATGTGTGTAGGAGACGTGTGACCGTGGAATGTCAGCTTCGTAAGTACGCGCGGCATCCTGCAACGGTGGTTCTGGTTAGCCGACATCGGGCCTTTTTACCATTAGAATTTATCTAAATTCGGTTATAAAGCTATGAAAGCAGCGGCGATAGAAAAACGTGTCGGAAAAATAGTTGAAAGTCTGTTAGAGTAGGAGTAGCATAACATTTGGATAGAGAGACGCTGAGCGCGCCGGGCGCGACGACGACGTTCGGTCGTCGCAGCGCACGTGCAGAGCGCGTCGTGTCAGTCGTCGTCACTCACACACCGCGCGATTTAATTGCCCAATTACAAAATGTATGTTTAAAACAATCATAATCTCTTTAAAACTTGAATCATCGATGGATATGATTCAAGTAAAATGGAACAATTGTACTGAACAGAAGATTTGACACTGCTGCCTTTAAAGGCATGCTTAAGCATTCCGTACCAGCACCATAGACTGCCTTACATTAAAAAATACTTGGATTTATTTTAAAGTTTGGCATCACACATGTATGAACAAAACAATATTCTAATATTATCTTGAAAACTTACTAACTTGAAAGGCAAACACCTAAATAGCTATTATTTTGAATAAATTTAAGAGACAGTCCGACAAAATGATTTATTATAGCAACAGTCCAACGAGTTTCGATAGTAAGTTGATAACTGGGAACGTTGATAAAGAATAATAAATTGTAAACAATGGCTACATAAACTGTTAATATCTTGTAACGAACTTCGTAGATAAGAAGTATATTTAGACAAACAAAATTATGACTATTTTATGAAGTAAAAATTAAAATGCAAGAAAATACTGAATTACCGACATTAAAATTTATTTCAATTAAGTACGTTGGTAAAGTTCATCCAGTACTATCCAAATAAATTAAAGACAAAATGACTTAAATCAAAGCTAGCCAGTTTTTGTGTACAAAAAGCTTACCTACCAAAAGTAAGCATAGTAAACAAGACACCTACAAGAGACAAAAACAACATATTTTGTATGTTGCCCTATGATTTGTATCAATATAAGAATGGATTCGTTTTAATACCACAACCATTTTCAAGAGGCGAAACGAGCTTGCCACAGGAATATAAACATACCTACTTAACAATTTATATGGTAGGTATGGTACAGTACCAAAACTAATTCGGTGGTAATAAAATCCCCAGTATGTATAGGTAGTTAGTTAGCATTACAATAAGTTCAACTGAAATGTAGGTAATGTAGAAAGTGTTATAACACTTAATAAAATCAGTTAGTACAACAAAAGACTCATTATGTTCGCATAAAGTACACTTTCTGCAAACATGGATCTATGTACCTAGTTCTCAAAATCTCTATCAATGTTACACAATTGGAAAACTTTTTCCTTGGTTTTCAATCAGAACCAAAATATTATTATAACTGATATAACAGAAATACATGATGTCAAGGTTAACCTAGAACCCGAGGATACTAAAATTTACATTGGTCGGCGTCAACTATATTACTATTTTTAACATTAACACCAAACTATGACAGACTCAATAATGCAAATCCCACAAAGTAGCAGCATCGAAATTATAACAAAAAAACGGACTATTATTGTCCAAATTATAACTGAAGACCTTATTACCAACTTTATAGTTGTACTGTCCCGCATTTATAATCTAGCTAGGATCTAGCGAACAAACAACAAGCTATAAAGCAGATTACATTTTTATGGAAGACAACATAGGGTAAGAAGATAAGGAATAACGACATATTATAAAATATTGGGATTCAAGGTATTCAAACTTGATGGTCTATCTTCAAAAAGTACTAGGAGCAGACCAATCCTACAAATAAAGAAAATAAACGTGATTTAAGAAACATGTTCTCTTCAAAACGCGAATGACTAGGGAAATAATAATAGGAAAAATCAGAATAATAAACCAGGATAGCATCAAGTAAACTCAATAAGAAATCAGTACTTAAGCACAGCTTGAATTTTGAGACCAAGTTTCGTTATCTATACATATTATAAAGAGGAAAGATTTGATTGTTTGTTCGTTTGCATTGAATAGGCTCCGAAACTACTGGACCGATTTGAAAATTCTTTCACCATTAGGATCCTATATTATCCGTGATGGACATAGGGTACCTACATGATTTTCTCGAATTCCTACGGGAACGAAGTCCCGAGCGGAAAGCTAGTAAACTAATATAGTCTAACGTGAAGTCTAAGCTGTGACGTAGGCGGGCAAACAATTCCGTCCCTTTCACATTAATTATCAAAAATTACCTTTCCTCAACATGTAAGAAACTATAAGATTCTTGACATGTTATTTTTGAATTAAAGCTGGGCTAGAAAAAAGATGGTTAGAATGTTAGTTATCTTCATCCTGAAGTTTTACCGATTAGTTTTCTCATTTGGTTTTAGTATGTGATATTGTTAAATCAATACATTCCTGATTTTAGGAAAAAATAAAACTAAATTTAAATAAAAATGTCACAAAAGTAGGAAAATAATCATAAAATCGTTAAACAAAATCAGCCAAATAAAAACCAATTCAACCCTTTATACCAACGGTAATGAATGATCTACGAGCGGCAAAATAAAATCAAGTCCTTGTTCTTTTAAACGTTTTCTCAGAAGTATGATCCTTAAGTGTGCGTGAGGCAGTATGAAAGTGCTTGGTTTTTTTTAAGACGGATGTGCTAGCTCTTGGCCACAATCTAGCTCATGGGAAAGATACTTAAGATAGCCTTAAGTATGAATCGTTTTATATAAATCATGTCCTTTATGATTGTTTTTTGTTCGGTAGGTGGAGACGATGAGGGAACAGGAAGGCGACGGCCCGGAGAGCCGTTAGCCGGACTCGATGGATGAGTATGGCGGGCCGGCGGCGCCGCCCCGGCCGCCCAAGCCGGCGGCGCGCGTCCACAGGCCAACGGGCGCGCGCCAGCCCACCGTGTCGCTGCTGCGGCCAAGACCTGAGGCCGAACGAGAGCGTAACGCCTATGTGGAGGCTCCACGACGAGCGCACGCCGCACCCACGGCTTGTCACGCCGCTGCGCAGCCTCTCAAGCCGGTGACAACACAGCCGGCCGCCGCGGCCGATAAGCGGCGCGCCGGCGCCCTACCGGCCGATTCGATCGTGTGCGAGAGGTGCGGGCGCTGCCGCTGCGAGCAGTGCGCGCGGCCGCGGCCGTTGCCGTCGCGCTGGCTGTGCGGCTCGTGCCTGTGCAGCGCCGAGGCGTGCGTGGACTACGTGTCCTGCATGTGCTGCGTGAAGGCGCTGTTCTACCACTGCGGGAGCGGCGAGGAGGAGGCGGGCGAGCCGTGCGCGTGCGGGCCGCGGCTGGCGTGCGTGGGCGCGCTGTCCCTGCCGCTGCCGTGCCTGTGGCTGTACTGGCCGCTGCGGGGCATCGCGGCGGCGGGCGCGGCGCTGTACGCGCGCTGCCGCCGCGCCGGCTGCCGCTGTCCGGAGCCTCCGCCGCGGCTCTCCAGTATTATCTAGTCCCGCCACGCGCCTCCCGCGCCCTCCGAAGCGCCGAGTCGAGCGGCTGAGACGCGTCGCGTTGTACAAATATTTATTGGCGTGCGGAGAGCTTCGGACCGCGCGGTGTTGGACTCAGTGATCGCTGTGCCTGCAGAGTGTGGTGAGAGCCGCGGGGCCGAGGACGAGAGCCCCGTGCGCTGAGTGAATTGTCTACGAGTACCTTGTAAATATAGTTGTATAGTGTGAATGTACGTGAACGTGTCGCCCGAACGTCGAAGTCTCAAATTTTCTTGAGACCGTAACGTGTCATAGAAAACGTTAACGTTAGTATTTTGGATTCCACAAATCCAGAGAAGATTAAGAAATGAGATAAAAAACATACTTATTAAGATGTAGATAATTTACCATTTATTTATTAACTGAATTTGTATTTATTTGTAAATAAAACGACAACATTATATTATAAATACGAATGTTTACTACAAATGATTGTTTTTCTGGCTAACAACATCCTAACAACGTCTGTAGGGAGGTAGGTACATCATGCATGATGGTTGCAACTCTTGGCTACAACAGCAATATCAATGAACAGCTGTAAAATTATTTGTGTGGTTTAGTAAACAACCTATTAAAACAGCAATCAGCTTGTTTGAAGTAGGTATGCAAATAGCTGGTAAGAATGCAAATAAACTATTGCAGTTATCATTATCATCATTTTATCATTAGCAATTTTACAAAAACTAGATCTGGAATGCATTTCTAAGCAGTTTAAAAATGTTGAATGAATAGGTAATTGTAGCAATAATAATACTTATGCATTTTTCCAGTACATAATAAGAAGCCTTTAACTCGAGCGATTGGTTTCTAATTACCTATGGGCTGGGGCATATATGTATAGATACTTAGTAAAACTATATACATGTAGTACTTACATAATCAAACAAAGTGCAATACATTACTTAATAAACATTTTTAAATTAAATTTCAACAGTACCGGTAATTTTGTGCTAATTTTAAACTCTGTCCAGTCAAATCAGTTTGCTGAAAAAGAGATCAATTTAGACTAAAGTATCACCAAGATAAAACAATCTTATTTTTTCAGTCATAATCATAAATGGTTACTTAACTGGTAACCCACTTTGAACAAAGTTATGAATTTCGATCATTATTTAGCCGGCCGGAACAAAAATATTAGCTAGGTATAGTGTGAATGTATAGTGTGACCTTAAATGAGCCGAGGTAATAGTGGGTACCTAAATACTAATAAGGTAGTACACCTATGTTCTTGTTCCCAATACCTATGGTATCACATGTTTTGCTATTGGTCCCAGTCAATATTAATGGTTGTGGGTTTAAAATCAGCTCACGAAAACAAGAATAAGTATGGGTGTAGCTAGGAATACTAGAATACTTTCTACCATTAAGTAAGCTAATCAGAGACACTATAAGGGAATTCTGGTACAGTTTATCACATCTACTATTGAATTCACTCTACATATACATTATGTATTTATCTAATAAATACTTACTTAAACCTCGTCCACGAAAAACGACTCTTTGTTGTCATAGGCAATATGTATTTTTACTCTTTCGTAACCTAAAATTAACAACATTAACAATACAATAAAAAATGTAGTCCGTAGAAGTTAAAGTAGGCACTTACCTTACTTGGCTATTCTAGTTTTATCACAACAAAGCAAAAAGTTTTTAAAAACAGGACAAAATATTAATTTTATGATTTTCACGAAAAAAATACGAAACTTCATATCAATCACAAGACTGTCAAACTGGGTGCGTTCGTTTTCTAATTTTTTTTTCGTTCGTAAGTATTTTTTTCGTTTCGTTTCAAAATTTTGTTGTGTTACTTTAGTATTTTTTTTAAGTCATTTGTAATGGCGCTTTGTAAAATATAACTTTATAAAATTGCATTTTAAAAGTTCACGAAGGTAGCCCTCAGAGGAAGTGAACGTGAGTCACGCGCCGCCTATTTCCTTTCACTCCATACGGGATGCACGCCGGCTATCATGGTCTTCCTTCCTGTAGCCACGGTTTAGGTACGTATTTGGTGCAAAGGATACGGCTAAAAGTAACTTAATAAAATAGATTTTCTTAGGTAGGTTGATTTCCTCTACGTACCTACTCTTTTGGTGTAGGCAATGGGAGGTTTTCTTTTTGGGTATTAAAAAAAAAAGTATTTCCCCAGAGCTCTCTAGATGGCGCTGAACTGACTCCGTTACTAGGTGCCAAAGCCAAAAGGCTTGGAGAAAAACATTGTATCAAATATTCTGAGTTTGTTTTGGCTTTCCAATCATCCTAGTTTTCTCGCGCTTTGTTATAATTCAGTTTTGTGTTTTCGTAAAATCGCCTAACTACGTATGGTAGACGTGATATTGATGTGATATGACTATAACGTTTTGTTTTATGATCTCAAAATTACGTTCAAGTGAATTAATCAAAAATAATTTAACGTTCCGTTCCTTGCAGTAACGTACATAGTTTAGCGCCATCTATCCTGCGACTGGGGAAAAAATAAAAAAAAATAAAAAGAAAATCCCTCATTGAACGCTTTGTGTAACTTTTACCAAGTGGTCACTAATTTAGGCTGTGATGACGGACATTGCTTGGAAGTAGTTTCTAAAATACTGAACATTTCTAGAAACCAGCTCACGAAGTGAACCTTAAGTATCTATCTCATCTAAGGGAGATGATTTTTTCTGTCTCGTTTGTTATGATGATGGACGATGATAATAAAATGAGTCTATTAATCGTAACCAGCTAGCTAGCGCTGTAGGTATTAACTTCACCAATAATCATGACCATCAATCAAGCGAATTTCACAGAAACTTCCTGACTTGTCACAATGCTATCTTTTCTTGATATCTAATCTTATTCCCAGAAACAGCTATAATTAGGAACATCTCATAGCTAAAAGTGGCAGAACGTTTTAGGATTTTCGTCTGAAGTAGGTGGAGCAGGCGGCCCTCGCGTTGTTTATAAATTACCTACTCGTATGGTGAGTACTCCGCTATAGTTTTAAATTGGGACAACAGATGTTGACAGCCCGCCGACAGCGCAGCGCTGTTTGATGGCCGGATGGGGCCTAGCGACCGACGACGCGATAAAAGGACGTTATTGGTTATTGGGCCTTACGAGTATAGTGGTGAAATAATACTTATTGAATAGAACAAGAGAAAAAATAGTTAGTATTTTGAAAATTCTATAAGAGTGTCTTGTAATTGTAATGTCACTTGAATAGCATTATGATTAGGTTCTATTATGATTATCTTCTACAACCAATAATTATAATTAAGTATGTAACTGTAAATATGCACTTTTGTTCCGCATTTTTTCTAAAAAATGTCTCTTATGCACCAAGCTGGCTGGAAGAGATCACTATTAGTGATAAGTCCGCCTTTGTAAACTTTTTAACCGACTTAAAGAAAAGCTTCTCAGTTTGATTTGCATGTATGTTTGTCCGCGATTATGTCGCGTTTTCTGAACCGACTTAGATGCGGTTTTCAGAAAAGTATTTGGTGTATTTAGTAGAAGGTTTAATATTTAAACCTACTTCAAAAAAAAGGAGGTTCTCAGTTTTACCTGTGTGTAGGTATATAAAAAATAAATCATCAAAATAATGACTCGCTTAAATATGTACAAAGCTGACAATTTGTTTTATTAACCGACTGCAAAAAAGGAAGAGGTTATAAGTAATCTGAACTAAAAAAGGAAAAATAAAAACTTTTGATTGAAAAAATCTGGAACCAACTTCAAAATAGTGAAAAATAAATACATACAACATAATTTTAAGTCGGTGCCAATAAAATTAAGTTTGATTGGCCGCCTTCGCACCGACTTCAAACAGCTCAGTAGGTAGGTACTACAGAATATACTTAGCACATCAAATGATGTTGTATTTTGTTTTCGCTTTTTTGAAGTTGGTTCCGTTTTTTTTTTATAAAAAGTTTTTTTCTCTTTTTCTGTAGGTATCCCATATAATTTAAGTACAATAAAGAATATAAAAATGATGTTGTTCTTAATTACCACTGTGATATTAGAGGACTAACAACAATTCTTCAAATATAAACAACGGAAAAAAACAATCTCTAAAAAAACAAATATTGTTGGGTTCTATGTCTAATTCAGGCGTAACCACAGTCAAGATCCATATAAGGTGAATTGGGGTAAGATAAAAAGTCATCATGATTTACGAATTGAGCGTATTTTTCTTTATGCTGGCAACAATGTTACGACCGCTATTTTATTACTACCCTCCTCTCAGTCGGTCTTTGCTGCTTGTCGTGTGTGGACGTATAAAAATCGCTTTTTCCGGCAGTGCTGATTTTTCGCGCAAAAATTGAGTTCTTCGATCTTACCCCGCCTCGTGTATCTTCGAATATAAGGTACGTACAAATGTTTCAACTGGATATTAGCGTCTATTTTTTTTAAAGCAGCGGTTGTTGTGTATTGAAATACGAGTTTTATTCATACTTTAGGATTTATTACAATTTTCCATCTTAACCTGTCAAAATTTAACGGGGTAAGAACAAAATATAAAACTTTCGATCTTAACCCATAATGAAAATTCATACTGAAATCCAGATGTTCTCAAACTGTATTCATAATATTCATATGCTTAAAATATGACACTGATATATTAACTACCCATAGGTACGCGTAGTTGAGACTTCGCCTCAGTATACAATAATCACATATTATTCTCTAATAATAACATGTACAAGTAAGATAATTGTAATACCATGTAATTTGTAAGTACCTATATATTTAGCTAGCACTTATTACTTAGATATTTACATTTATTATTATACTTGTACTTAGTAAAAACATCATCAGGCCAGGTGTCAAGTTTACTCGTACGTCTAGTAAGTACCCTCTTATTAATATAACTGAAAAAATAATAATAATCTATTAAATAATATTAACAAAGCGTATAAAGCCTTATTTTATTCGTGGTATTTTATTTTATGTTAAAAGTTTGAGAGCCTCAGCACTTTTTTCTACAAGGTGGGGCTAATTTTGTCGTATATCTCAGTAAATAAAAGCTATTTTCACACGGCTGTCAGTTCTGGCCCTTAATAAGACCACAAGCTATATGTTACTAAGTGTATATCTCGTTTTAACGTTCATTTCGGCAATTTAGCATCTTCTTCGATCTTACCCCGTCACCTTTCTTAGCTTAGTTCTTCTCATTAAAGTATTTTAGATGACTTATTTCTCTTAACTGGTAAATCTCTAACAAAATTTTATTGATGCAGTAGAAAAAGCAACCTTTACTGTTTAATCACCTTCATCCTTCATCAGCCCATATACGTCCCCACTGTTGGGGCACGGGCCTCCCTCGATAACATGAGGGGTAAATGCCATACTCACCACGCTTGGCAGACGGGTTGGCGAGGGTTTTGATATAATTGCAGAGTTTTCCTTCTCTGTGTGCAGATGAACTTGCTTGCATATTTACCTTAGTCGCCTTGTACGACACCTCGGTACGAAAGAGGGTGGTCCTATTCTACTCTGCCGGGGACTCACACGGCACGGTTTAATCACAACAACTTTTTTTCAAAAAACTTTGATATTCTTCTTTTTATAAGGATTCAAATAGAACACTACTCAACTCATCAAGAAACCATTCGATCTTCCCCCGATTCACCTTAAACAAATATGTGTAATAAGCGTAATTTGCAGAATATATTTTTAGGAGCCTGCTTCGAGTTCATTTGATCGTCTTTCTAATATTCTACAGAATACTCGGTCTCGGATGCATCTGGTATAATGTGTAAACTTGTCAGCAATTTGTTGGATTAGCTCAGTTCTTATGTAAGTATGGTAATTAAGTATAACTCAGTAAAATTTAATAAAGAACTTATGGAGATAATATGTCATAGTCATAGAGTATTGGGTATAATATTATAAATGCATTTATAGGAACATATTTGAAATGATGCCTTGATAAGCTAAACCTTGGTACTCTTGGTAGCTTAAGTTATTAGCAGATGGCAACCAAGGTTGTTGCTTATAGCTTTCAATTCAAGCCCGATTTGTTTTTAAGGATGAAGTTGAGATGTGAAGATATTTTACCCCAGATAAGAACCGAGCGTGGTGCAACTATCTGTGTTAGATATTTTACTGTCTTTCAAATAGATGTAGGTAGAAATTGAATAAAAACTTTATTTTGATGGGTGAGATGTCCGTTATAGATCAACCGTTTTGATACGGGTGAAGTAAGGTACATACTATTGGACCTATGAAATACCAAGTTGTTTGATGTTGACCTATGCTACGGAGATGTATCATTCATTTTACGTCAGACGGACTTGTAACACTCCATCGCAGAGTAGGTAGGTAAATTGTAGCAGCAATATTATACCTAGCTACGTTAGTACCTACTATTAGGTATTTATTCTGTGACCTAGCTTACTGAGTTAAAGGATACGTCAATTAATTTGATTTTTCCCACTAGTCCCCTCTTTAGGTGTCACAGGATGGAAGCAGAAGGTGTACCTACTGCCTAACAAACTTTTTTCTCCATGTCTCCACATATTTTATGAATTTTCCCTAATAAAATAGTATAAGTATGCCAAATAATCTCTTAACTTGAATGAAATGGATGGAACTCTGCTTGCGTCATAATAAGACAACGCGGGCGTGCGAGAGAGGCTGGAGTAACGTGACTTCTGAGGCTTCTGAGACAACATAACCGTGCCTTGTGGTGATCGGTTGAGAATAACACCACCCCATCTCTTTCCGTAGGAGTCGTAAGAGGCGACTAAGGAAACATAAATGAGACCTGCCTCCTAGTAATCTATCCCAGGCAACGACACTTCATTTTTTTCATGTTTTATGATTATTTGTCTTTGGCCCAGAGCGGTCCGAGTACAAACTGCGAGTCGCGCCACTCAGATAGCGGTGAAACTTCAAAAGTGACCATTATCTAACGTAAATCGCTGTCAAAGTAAATGTCACCTTCATCTTGAGTGGCACGACTCGCGGGTTGGTGCCTAAGATGCTGGTCAGTAAGAACATCCGTCATTTGTGTTTGAAAGCACCTACCCCTATATCACTTTCAAATATTTGTATCTGCTTACCTTTGCTTGGAGTGCTCTTCTCTGACCTTTGCTCTTTGGTACATCTACACTCAGCTTCGACAAACTATAAATCCGTACCGTATGTAGCTTTGGCGCTACAAATACAAGATTCTAATAACAAAAATCGACAAGTAAATTCAGTTTTACAAAGTAGGCCTCCCTAGCTCTTTAAGATCACGTTACTGTAAATAACTTTTATCTATTAAACAGAAAGCTTGGTAGGTTTTTGGAGAAGTTTTTGTGTGTTCTTGAGAAGACGGTTGATATTTATGCAGTGAAAGCTTTACTTGTCTAGTTAGGTACTGATTATTATAAAATGTAATTTTTAACGTGACACTTACTCGTAAAATAGGTCGAGAACGCGAATAATAATTAAAAAATAAAACTTGTTAAAACGAACCACCTTTTATTTTTAAGTTCGAGCCATCAGTTGCGTTAAACACAATGAGCAGGCTGACAGTGGCTTTTAGTTGCCTTCGACGTTACATTCCAATTCAGTGACGCAGACTATTGTATTGTAGTCTATGTGTAAATATCGAAGCTCATAAATCAAAGCTTTCATGTATAGTCATATGAACCTAATTGATTATAAAGAACTTGAGGTTCAAAGAACAGGTTTTTTTTAATGGAATGTGGTTAAGGGAATTAAATCAAAGTATAAAAGTACAAGTAAATACTATCTTTAATTTAAATAAATAAAGTATTATTTGCTAACGCAAGTTAAACTTCCGTTCCAAGGCACTTTGATCCGCAAGGGGCTTTTTTAAAATAATAGTCCATGGTTGTTTTTTTCCGTATAGAACTCATGGTTTCCTTCCTTAGATATTTTATTTAGTTTATATAACCATGAAAATTGTGCTTCAGACAGTATTTTAACATTAAAATACTATTTATTTTATTTTAGTTAAACATAATTTTTGTCACTACACTCCCCATATAGGACATTTTTTTACAAAACTGCAGAGATTCACCAGAGAAATAGTCACTTGTCGACGTCATCTCAGCTCAGCACGTCATCTGTGTTTCAGCGCCAGGTGGCAGAAAATGGAACTAAATTTAAATGATTGAGATAAGCGTGAGAGACAGGCGCAGACGCGGACTACTACTACTACACACATTTCGCCTATGACGGGTGATGTGATGAAAAAGATGAAGAACATTTTAATCAGCAAGCATACATTGCATACACTTCAAAGAGTAATAGTTGTTATGTTAAAATATCGGATGCAATACATTTGACGGATGGCGCGCATCGCTGGCTGCAGGCGCAGCGCAGGCGCACCCGATAACGGCGGGTCATCGCGTAGGAAGTGGCGGCGTTTCAAACAGACCGATAACAGGGCCGCCTTCAGGAGCCGTAAGGGACCTATGCTGTTTTAATGGTCTAGTTTCAAATTTAGGGTATGCCTGACCATGATCAAGGCTTGTCGTAGGTCAGGTAAGTATACTTACAGTGGATCGACTGCACTGGACTTCTGTTCTGTGACCCTGCTTTATGAGATCTACTATTGAAGATGGTAAATACATAATGGCCTTGGCCAGCTTATCAAGCACCGCAGCCGTAGCCGCAGCGCAGGTGTGGTCGTGTGGTTACGGTTTCAATTCGACTTTGCTATATTCGATAAGAATACTCGTCTTGTCACTGTCATCTGTCTGTCCGATATTATCGTTATCAAGTTGAAGCATTCAGTATACAAAGTCAGAATTATGTCAGTATATAACCATCTTCCAAATCAGCCGATTCTATGTTCATTAAAACTTACTGACAGCTATACAGGGCTTTAGGTAAATCTCTTTCAACCTCTCGGGTGCTAAATCAGTCCATGAAACTGAATAACTTTCCCCAAGGAACATAGGTCAAAATACAAAAAAAAAATTTGATCTCCCACACAAAATGCTAATGCAGTTTCTATGGGAATAGGGAACTCAATTTTTTTTTTCGTATTTTGACCTATGTTCCTTGGGGAAAGTTATTCAGTTTCATGGACTGATTTCGCACCCGAGAGGTTGAAAGAGATTTACCTAAAGCCCTATATACGCATACACATCATATTCAGACTACAGTAAAAAAAACAATAACAACAATGCTCTTTTACCTAGTTCTCTGCCCGTGACTTCGAATGAAACATTTTATGGACGACTAGTTGTAAAGTATCTATCTAGTCCACAATGTATTCATGTTACAATTCTGTTAGATAATGAGTGTTGTAATCGACGGCAATGACTACTGACGGTTACTAACCCATATCTGGAAATTAGTCAACAATTACATAGTTAATGTAATAGTTATTAATACTTCAAGATGTTATGGCTAATATTAAGCTCATTTAGCCATAACATCATGTAGTAATTTACTGAAGCTGAAATACAGCTCACGATTAAATAGTGTGCAAATTAAATTGTTTTTTAGTACCTACCTACACAGTAATATGTTGTTGTTTTATACATGTTTTAAAATATAGTAAACACACAGTAAATAGCTAAGTATGAATATGGTTTCATCAGTTTCATTGACTCCGGATGACTAGGTAAGTTGCAAACATGCAGGACAAAAGTAACAGAATAACAAAAAAATTGGAAAGATAAGCACAAAAGGTGCAGCTGTACGGTACTCGTATGTAATTTATAGGTATGTAACAAACATTTTCTGGATGTTCCTGATTATAGTCTGGACGAATCTAATTCAGAAAAAAATAAGTTTGATACTAACTCATTCGGTTCTGCTACTTTTACCTTGCAAGCAGTAAGCGAGACGGATGTGTCCAAATATATACTTTCTATTAAGTCAAACGCTATGGGAAGTGACAATATTGGTAAGGATATGATAATTTTGACACTTCCGAGAACATTGCCTGTAATTACTGCGATAGTGAATAAATCATTACACTCGGGTGTTGTCCCGAACCAGTGGAAAAATGCATTAGTTAATCCATTGCCTAAGGTTAATAATCCAAGTTCATTAAAAGATTTAAGGCCAATCAGCGTATTGCCATTTCTATCTAAGGTTTTGGAAAGGGTTGTATATTGTCAACTTACGAGATATGTGGAACAGAATAGTATCCTCCCTGCTCTCCAGTCTGGTTTTCGTAGAGGTCGTGGTACAGTTACTGCTTTGCTTGACGTGACTGATAATATCCTGGCGGAACAGGATCTTGGACGTGGTACAATCTTAACGCTATTGGACTTTTCTCGAGCCTTTGATAGCATCAATATATCTCTTTTAATTTCAAAACTTAGTTATTATGGACTGGACTTTTTGACCATAAAATGGTTTAGGAGTTACCTTCACAATCGTTTTCAGTCAGTGAAGCTTAGGAAAGGGGACGGTGCAAATATTATTTCTGAACCCAAACTTGTTGAACGTGGAGTCCCCCAGGGATCGATACTTGGTCCACTCTTATTTATTATATACAGTGCTGATTTAGCTAAAGAAGTTAATCATTGCAAGTATCATCTTTATGCCGATGATGTTCAGCTGTACTTGTCGGAAGTTCCAGAGAGAATGTCTCAAGCAGTGCAAAAACTTAATCAAGATTTGGATCGAATAGCAAATTGGTCACGTAGAAATGCTCTTGTACTGAATCCCAGTAAATCTAAATTTATGATACTTGGCTCCAAGGCACAGGTTAAAAGAATCTCTGACGTGGCCCCTGTGGTCAGTGTTCTTGGTCATAGTATTGATCGTGTCGAGGGGGCAAAAAACTTGGGTGTTCTGTTCGATAGTCGTTTGCGTTTCGAAAGTCATATTGAAAATCTCGTAAGGAGTTGTTTTTATAGATTAAAAGTTTTGTACAGAATACGTTCCTTACTATCAGAAAGAGCCAGAATCGCTGTCTGTGAGTCTCTAGTTTTGTCTCGACTTAATTATGGAGATTTGGTATATGGTCCTCGACTTTTATATAAAACAAGTCGATTGATTCAGAGAGTCCAGAACGCTTGCTGTAGATTTTGTTTTAATGTTCCTCCAAGAAGCCATATAACTCCTTTCCTTAATAATGCATCAATTTTGAATATGGAATCACGCAGACAGCTTCATCTTGCCTCTTTAATGTTTGATGTAGTCAAATTCAAAAATCCCGAATATCTTTTCTCAAAATTAAAATTCCCCCATTTCAACACAATTTATAATCCAAGATTGTTGCGACCTCCACTATCCGTACACATACACCGTACTGTGGCATTCACTGGCAGTTTTCGCTACCATGCTACAAAGTGTTGGAATAATATTCCACCACCACTGAGGGCTTTAAAAAATAAATTTACCTTTAAGAAAATGATAAAATCATTTCTTTTAGAAAATCAAAAACTGGGCTTGTTAAAATGATTTGCATAGGTAGCGATAACTGAGCCAATTGGGTGCTGTGTGTGTTTTTATATTCCATTGCGTTGGATAAATAGTTTTATATCTAGTCACACTTGTCATATATTTTATCTTGTTTTATATTACACTTTAAACTGTTAAATTAATATATTTTATAATGTTTTTTAATATTATGTTTAATTTTATATCTCATTGCATGTATTTTAATTATTATTATTAACTAATAGTAACTTTTATACTCCTGCCTTTTTAGTATACGTGTTACTGTACTGTTGGCTGTTCCGTTCCTGCGCTGGCTTTAGGCAGTAGCTGAAAATCAGCGATTTGCTTTTTAGCAATACAAACGCTGAGCTATGGCCTGTTTGCGCTGCTACAGCACACACATTTAACTTTTATTTTATTTTTCCTCTCTTATGTATGGTAACTTGCATTAAGTTTATATACACTTCTGTTAATTTGCACTTGGAATAATTGTGCATGTGTGTGACTGTGCAGACAAATAAACTTTTTATCTATCTATCTATCTATCTATGTATGTATGATGTCGTTATGACGAACAAAACTGTGAAGAGGTAGTTCGTTGTTAAATGTGTTATTCTCCCCTTTGAAAAAGACAAAATGTATTGATGTTCGTTTAAAATTCCTGACGTCAACGCGATCCTACATAAACAGTGTCCGTCGAACACCATACATTTGATTAATTCATATAGGTAGGTCCATGTCGTTCATCCATCAATCAGTTTCTTGAATCAGTTTGCATAGAACAGAGGTACTCAACATTGTACAGTACGTGAATAATTTATTGACTTACTTGCACCTTGCACTATTTATATACTCGCGTAACTTGAACACACAATTTTCGTCTTAGGTATGCTGATAGATTAGATAACCAGGATCATTAGATGGATTTGATTATTAAGTAGACAGATAGAGACTTTTTAGCTTATTTCTACTTTTTATCACTCTTACCACAGTATTCACAATCCCTCCGCGAACTACGGCCAGCGGTGCAACATAATACTAACAAATCCTTAAAAATCACAGTAAGTATATGAATAGAGTACATAGTAGGAATTGATATTCCATAGGAAATAAACTTTGGGAATCACTAAAATGTAAAGGACTGCAGACGCAAAGTAGCAATTCATTTTGCAAATGACGTCAGTTACAATGCTACAAGTATTTTTTATTCATTGTATATTTTGAAAAATGTTTATCAAGACCGAATACAGTGGATTTTGGGTATAACGACAATGAAGGGACCACTGTTATTTCGTCGTTACATCCGGATGTCGTTACAGGCGTTCCGCCTTTTCTGTAACAGTAAACGTTCGTCTAGGAGCCATACTTATTCAAAAGTTTACAATGCACAGTTGCTACTCTGAATATCAATTTGTAACTAAACCATTTTAACCCGGAAACGTACACGCTTACCTACCTAATTACCAAGCTAATATCTATAAACAAAAAGTAAAGGTTGCTGACCATCTGTGTGGATGTAAACAAAAGATAAGAAAGCTCTTTTGTGTCTTTGGCGGCCGACTCCGGTCGCAACATCTGCATGGGATTTCCAAGAATTTATTACAAACTATTCAATAAAAACAGTCGCTACACCCGAACTCGACGTTACATACAAAGTCGCTATAGCCATATGTTTGTACATACTAAAGTATGCTTTAATTCAAGGGACTTAGATTTTACGTCACTATAGACAAAT
Organism: Aproaerema taeniolella; assembly: GCA_949987775.1. Classification (NCBI taxonomy): domain Eukaryota; kingdom Metazoa; phylum Arthropoda; class Insecta; order Lepidoptera; family Gelechiidae; genus Aproaerema; species Aproaerema taeniolella. The sequence continues at coordinate 11,069,850 of OX465243.1, forward strand.
GGTCGCTACAACCAAGGTCGTAATGAATGAAATCCACTGTATATGTATTTCTCGTAGCAGTAAAAGCGATCGCACGGTGATTTTCTGGGTTCCAAGTCCAAAAAAGAAAGCCATAATGATATGATACATATTACACAATGCTTTTAATAAAATGAGGTTGCCCTTTTTTCACATTTCCCACTTCACAATATCGAATCATAAACTAAGGGTTTGCGAAGAAGGTTTTTTGATTAAGCAATCCATTTCCGAAATATTAAGCTTTAAAAAACTTTTTTTTCTTGAAACTCAAGTCTTGTGTAAACCGTTGTCTAACGGAAAAACCGTTGTTTTTTCAAAACGTGAAAAAACTCACGGTGGTAGTATTTATAAAACAGATAAGTTGGCTTTTTAAGACAACGAGTGATGGTCGATTAAGTAATAAAATCCATTTTGGCAATTATGGAACCCTACACTGCGCTTGGTTCGACACGCTCTTAGCCGGTTTTTGGTAGTGATATGGACAGATGTGTTTTGAAGATCTGATGCCAGTTTCGGGGGAGCAGGTACATAATGTAATGTGCTTTGTTTTTCATACATTTGAATCCGTTTTTTTTGTGAAACCAATTTTGTCATAAAGTCATAACATACACACTTATACGCAAACATCATATATTTTTTTCAGTTTCATCAAACTTAATGCGCAAATCTTGCGTACTAAACCGCATACAGTTACACTTTGAGTACATACATAACTAGCAATTGAAGTTGATAAATATTTAAGTATATGAAACTGAAAAACTTTCCTAAGCGGTGAAACCAACGAAATCATCAGAAAACCAATTGATATCTAATTTCGGCATAATCGCAATCAAAGGCAAATGATAGGTACTAAAGTACTTACTTGCTAAAAATAATATGTTATATTATAATATAAGTTATAAATAGCCACAGACTACAAAAATAACATACCCAATTACTTATTGGGTATTTGGTGTGTTATTTTCCACATTTTATTTGCATGTGTCCACAGGGCTGATAAGTCACTTAGCTAAATTGTCGCAAACTTGTTTACGGCGCGTGCGATACAAATCCTGCACACATGGGTGTGCAAGAATCGCGCGAAGGTTTACGTATTTTCTGTACCCAGCCGCCTTTGTCATTAGTTTTTCTTAAACATAACAATCTGTGCTAAACAAAAACCCAGTATATTAATGTTAACTTCTATTCTAAACTTTACAAAGCATTTGAAAAATAATGTTGTCAATCAAAAATATATTCAGGCGCCAGTGGCTGTTTTTCAGTCTTGAATAACAAAACATGACATAACAGATCACGACGCCAGTTAAACTGTCGTCTACGTACGATAATATGAATTTTTCATGTCAAACGGAGTCTGGAGAGTGGGCAGTGGGTTTATCTAGTGCTATCGCGTACAAATTGGCGACGTTGCAAACTACGGTCAGCGGGTCACTCGACGCGCCGATAAAAAACTGCCCTCAATGTCGCACCAACACGCGTGCCTTTACGTGTCTCTACTACCCACTGCCTTCGCCCACTAATGTTTTGCCTCTCAATTCAATTATTCCAAATATAACCTAACGAAGGCAAAGGCTACATTTCCAGAGCTATTAATAGATGACTCACACTACGTTTTTTCGCGAAAACATCGGTACCTGGAAATAATATCATTCTAATTCTAACATTTTCCGAGCTGCAAATCCCTTTGATGGTAGTAGATGTGGTAGTAGGCTTTCTAGCTTTTGTTTCAAAGGGAATTGAGACCATTTACAGCGGGAGAAATATCTTAGTTTGAAGTACTACAACAAAGAGGATTTTTGTATGTACTCGTATGTTCCATCCAAAATTTCTGCTCTATCGATCTATACCCTAATATGTATATTGCAACATCGAAATCTTATTTGGCATTAAAATTAAAGGACCGATAATGTTTGTAACTTATGACTGGATAAAGCGTTTTTAGCAAGATTACTTTCAACACGCATTCGTTCGTCATAATAAAATAACACTTTTAATTCTTATTTATATTTTTGGCAAGTTAATCTGTACGTATTTGCTTTGAAAAAAAAAAGATAGAGTCGCCAATACATTCTTCTGCAGTCTGCATTAATAAACTGGGTGGCTTGCATTCGTGCGTGCTAGCTAGTTGTGTGGGCAGCCCGTGGGAGACAACACAGTCTAAAGCTCTTGAAAATTTACAAACACAACCCTTGCTCCGTTGCAATAAGAATGAAACTGCTAAGTTCGATGTACCTACAACAGCATTATCTCCTATTGATTGCTTTGACACCAGCCTGTCTCACCGAGTTTCACCATCTGCACGTGTTATCATTTTCTCCATGGATTCGTAGATGTTGTGAAAGAACAAATACTTCATTATGTAAGTAATAGACTTCAGCTACTACAGAAATTAACGATAAGAATTAACCAATAGACTATATGAGTCCCTGTCTCTCTTTAAATGACTTAGCGAAGTCAGGAAGCACGACTGTATATGTTATGGGCCAAATGATAAATTGGGCATTATATATTCATAATGAACGGGCTTTATGAAAAATGCCCAATATGAGAGGGCAATTTGATAATAATTATTCAAATAATCAAATTGACCGGGCATTATACATAATGTCCATCACCTTTTGGGCAGAGTACCTAATAATATTTAATTGCAATTTTTTTTATTATTATAGTCATTTAACTTCAAATAAACTAAATGTTACTCAGACTCATTATTTGGATTAATTAGCAAGGTAAAAGGCGAGGCCGAAGGCAGAGCTCCGCATAGGGCGAAGCCCGGAGCGTCCCTCTTCCCCAATCCAAGATGGCTACCATACGAGTTAAGATTCTAACGGTGAGGCGAGGTCGCAGACCGAGGCAAGCTGCGTATAGGGCGAGGCCGAAGGCCAAGCTCCGCGTAGGGCGAAGCCTGAAGCGTCACCAAGCGTCTTACCCGCCGACTGCCTTCCGAAAATTTCATATCCGCCAACTTGGATTTTAGTTTGGGGAATCGTAGCGAGAAGGGCAAACCCCGGAGCGTCGCGATTCCCCCCATAAAAAATCCAAGAAGGCGGATATGAAATTTTCGGGCATGCCGACATGGGTATCGTTTAATAGGTTGTAGGTTGTCGGGGATGCTGATTCCGAAAATGTCGTTCATTTTGATATCCAAGATGGCAGACGTTTACATTTTTGAAAAAACTGGCATGGGGGTCGTTTAATAGGTTTTCGGGGGTGCCTGTTCCGTAAACGACATCCATTTTGAAATCCAAGATGGCGGACTTGCATTTTTTGTAAAAATCCGTCATGGATGTCGTTTTAGATTTTAAAATCTAAGATGGCGGCCATGAAAAAAAACGAAAACTTTTTTAAATTGCAACGAGGGCACTTCCCACCCCGCCCAATTGTCAAATTGCCCAATTGTCACGTAGCAATATAATAATGACCGGGCAATAGGTATGATAAATAACGAAGTTTAGATAGTAATTAATCACTTTGCCCGATAGAGCTAGACATTATTAATAATGCCCGGGCATTAATAATAATGCCCGCATTAATCATTTGGTCCATAACATATACACAAGCACAGAATAAATAAAGAGGTGTGTATGTATGACGTAAATTACATGATATGCGCCTCAGGTGGCTTACGCAGCTCTGGAAACCCTTTTACCTTCATCATCATCACATAGATAACTAGTCTTGTTCCAATAAATACAAACAGCTGTGTTTAGAAATTATCGCAGGAATATTGCAACAAAAGCTATGAGTTGCATCAATCGATTAGTTAGGCACAATTAAGGTCAGAACTCAGAAATATAGTAGTTGTAGCCGCAAGCGGTCGCATTAGCTTTAAGCTACATTGGATCTCTCGTTACCATAGATCTCGTTACCACAATAACAAACTGGCCCCTGCGCTAATTACCTACTAGTTTCAATGAGAATTTATCATCTTTATGGACTCGCATTTGAATGACAAATCGTTTGTTAACTCATTAGCTGTAAGGGATCCATAAAGTATTCCTGTCGGTTGTAAACTAGGTACCTTGTCGTTTCTTGTTTACAAACTGTAATTTAAACTAGTTTGCACAATGTAATGTAATAAATAACTGTCATGAACACTACCTACCTATACCTATTAAAAATTAGCGGTAAAAACCTTTAGTTGCTCTTTTAAATGAAATGCCGTTGAAAAAGGTCAGGTCACACCCCAGCCGTTTGAAAACTGCCACGCGTAATGCTGCCTCATAATGAAGTTGGTAAGTTCAGTTGACCGTGTGCAATAGAGCACAGCTTTAGTTTAATTTATTACATCAAAAAAGAAAGTGCCCCGCCTAGGAAACCTATCGAGGTTGGCAGAGCATCAACCCATTCGATATAAAAAACACTTTGACTTTGATGAACAAAAACTCTTAAGAATTCTTAGGTCATAGTTTGTCAGCCTTTCGCCACAGTGTACAGAGAAAACCCTCGCATCCCACTAATTATAGCTATGATATTATTTTATTACAGCCTACAAAAAAAAACGGTACATGTCTTACTGAGGTTACCAAAGGCGTGTTTTCTTTCCCAACGAGTTAAAGTGTCAGGTTTCTTAACACTCTTTTAATTTACTATTGTTTTATCGGCAACAAAGGATTTGCTGGAAGTGGGTGATAATGATAACATAATACACGGAACACAAACCATACCTAAGGAGCACGATGAATTACCGTACCGGCCAGTCCCGAATTCCGGCCAATGTAATAAATAAACAATTTGAAAAGTATCTTCTTAAATGAAATAGGTAACGTCATGATCATGACCAAGCTTTTTCGCCAACAAAAATGCGATGACAGAAATAATGCAATTACAGATAAAAGCTGTACTTTTGTACTCATCTATTATTTTGTATGCATTACTTGTATTTCTGAATACAATTAAGTATAAATTTTTAATTAAAATAAAATACTTATCCAAAAATATGGGTAAAAAGAAACACTTTTAAAAGAGGCGAAATATTGTTTCGATGGTTCAAATCAAATTGATACTCTCAACGGTTAATATTGGATTCATGCAAATATGTAAGTATAGGAAAATATGGGAACATGTTTTATAAGGAAGTTATTCTGTAAGGGGGCTGATTGTTACAGCTTCTTCTTGGTGTTTTCATTGAATTTCCCGGTTGTCTGGAAGAAATTGCTCTGGAAGAAATTGAAATTGGAAGAGAAGCTGCCGCATTGTAACATGTCTTTTGTTTTATGTTTATGTTTCTTGGTGTACAATTGTATTGTTACTATGGCTTCGATCTATACAAAACTACAAAAGTAATGTCTACGAATACTTATTGCTCAACAGAAAAATTAGAGGTAGATAATTATGTCTCCACTTATAGTTTATCATATTTCATTGTACAGAGGCCAGCGCATCATTTTCATTTAACTCCATTTTCATTGCAAAACCACTCTTATTAAAACAGCACAGAATGCAAGCGTGTGGTGACCTGAGTTGCGGCCGTCCGTACCTTACCCCGGGTGGTGTAAAACATCGAGTGTAGTTGCAGATATCCGAGCCAACGACAGGAAGTGATCGTATTGCGACACCGAGCTAATAGCGTCTCTGGATTAACACCCACTTATCAAATTATATCACGCTCTACTCATAGTACAACGATCGTATAGAAAACTTGACTTTCTAATTAATTAATACTATAATATAAATCATTAAATGGGATTGGAGAGGTTGTTAAAAAAGGGTAAAAGCTACTAACCATTATTAAACCGACATACATTTTAATCTCCGAATTAACTTTTTTTAGCCCCAGTACACAATTTGACATTCGTAAACTGTGACGTCAAGTGGTTCTAAAACCGTTTGATACCCCTCTTGTCTACCCTAAAATAAGGAGAGATCGTAGGCGTGTCTGTGTGGTATACATTTCAAAGGGTAAATTGTTGTACAGCTTCATGCCTAGGCTCCGATTCTGTACTTAACTTATGTTGTGTGTCGATGGAATGGAGGCCATTTTATCTGTTCAGGTGGCGAAATTTAGATACTTGCTACAACCACCCCGACAAGCAGCGCCATCGCCAACCGAACGTAAAGTTGCAAACTATCTAGCAACTAAATATTTAGTTGGCGGTGGCGCCACCAGTCAAAGCAGCCGTCATTAGGTGTATAAAATTTCGATAGTTCTCAATTTCGCCACCTGAACGGATAAAATGGCGACCATTCCATCGACACATTACAGAATCGGGGCCTGTAGTACTCGTAGCTCGTATAAATTCCATAGTGATCGGATGTGGCGAGACATACACCGGACGCGCGTCCGGTACCACCGCGCCGGACAACACTGATAATACACTCCCGCATCCGGCAACCGGTTTACGGACGCTGGACGCCGGATGACGGACGCATGCTGAAGAGAAATTGGATCGATTGATATTAACATTCAATATGCAATTTGACGGCCGGTTCGGTCGAGTGGTAGTGGCGGCTCCTAGGTTTGATTCCCTGTCGAGGCAAATATTTATGCAAAAAAACAGATGTTTGTTCTCGGGTCATGGGTGTTCGTGTCTGTCTTTATGTGTGTTCCAAGGGACCTTCAACACAAGGGAAAACCTTAGTATGGGCCTATGAGTGTGTGGGCGTTTATTTAATATAAGCAATCCAGACAAACGCAGATCTATCGTTTTTGATATTTTAACAGAAGTTTTTGTTTTAAATTGTTAGCAGTTTACAATTTAATCAAGTACTTAAGTACCTAGTTAAGTAGGTATATGGATTGACTTTTACTTTTATGGTTGACATAAATCTGAAACCTTTCCCCAGGGATCAGTATGAAAAACAAAAAAACAATTTTCATAATAAATTCAGATTGCAGTTGTTAGGAAATTTGTCTTTGTGGAAATTCGTTAAGTTTAGTGGACTGTTCGCTGATACAAAATACACATCAACACGGTCTAGGGATATTGCACGATTTTTCATACAAAAGAGGTCTGTTTGAGAAGCTATAAAAGCATACTCGGGATAGAAGGAGAGCTATAATTTTCAGACAATTAAGTGCTAAACCTGAATTTTCAATTCTAGTCAAAATTTGTGTTTTACTTGAAATTTGTGTAAACGTGATAAAAATGAAAAAAAAAATAATTGCGTAAATTCGACCATTTTCATACAACAAGCAGGCAAAAAGTGCATTTTCGTTTTCGTTTCTGTCACGTTTTCACAAATTTTAAGTAAAACAAAATTTATTGACTAGAATTGAAAATTCTAGTTTAGCACTTGCTCGTCTGAAAATTATAGTCCTCCATGTATCTCGAGTATGCTTTTGTAGCTTCTCAAACAGACCTCTTTTGTATGAAGAATCGTGCAATATCCCTAGACCGTGTTGTGTGTATATCTACAAATGCTATTTAGGAATTAACACATTAGGAATTAAAAATTTCCACACCGGCTGTTTTTCTTAATGGAATCGGAAAAAGCCGACAGGAGATGTAGTTATAGTAGATTATGCAACGAGGGGATAAAGCAGTGTATTTTGTCACGAGCGAGCGCAAGATCGCTCAAGACAAATACACCTTCGTTGCATACTCTATTTTATATAACCACTGCGAGGCAATAAAAAGTAATAGGTACAATTAGAAACAATTAGTAAGTTTCCAATAATGCCAGAGGCTTCGGATTGTATGCACTCCGGAGTCAGATCACTGTCATCATCACTTTCACTTGACATTTTGCTTGAAATTGGAACTGGGAAAACAATACAGCGAGCGATTTGCACTTTAGCGCCTTTTTTCTTTTTTATTATGGCCAGTTCTACGTTCGAATATTTTCTTGGTGCAGGTTTCTATGATAAGTTTTCATGACAATTTTGACGTGTGGTCATGGTTTGCAAGGAGGTCGTATAACTCTATATCGATTGCATTCTAAATTGAAATCTAAATTGAAATCATAAAATCTAATAATTGCGGGTCATAATGAAATTCAGTACAATATTATGATGACCCGGCTAGACCGTGGGGGTCTAATGACTTAAGTACCTACTTTAGGTTAGATTCGCATAATACATAATATGGCATTAACGAGCAGGTGTTATATAAAAAACTTTATTTACCGCTATTACAAAAAACATATTTACTATATGATCAATAGCTAGAAACGAATACAAACATCGATTTCACGGCTTAAAAAATTACATTTTTACGTAGGATGCACTTTCTATTACGAATACACCTTTACTGACGATAATCGTGTTGAAATTTACATAAGCGGTGGCGGGTGAACCTACAGACTGAACGCGTGTTACCAGTTCATTCATGACGCGGCCCACGAGTCCCCTTTCTACACCTCCACCCAAAAAGAGGGGGAACCCCCCTCCCCACCCCACTCCCTACACTCCTTCGATGTTTTCTAAGATTTCTCAACAGTCGTAAAGCCGAACTAGCGAAGTTGTTGCAATTGTGTTATCTAATACTGCAGATTTCGTTTCGTTCATAGGTTTTTGCTGCGCGTTGCTTAGGAACTGGGTAATACTTTGCTTAGGGACGTCAAACACACACCTTAACCATTATATGAACCTATGAATTAACAAACGTTTTATAAATTATTCTTTGAGATTTTTTTTACTTTGAGTAATACTTTGTAAAAAGCAAAGGGTATTTTTTGGTCAACAAAAAAGCTTTCAATAAAAATTCGGTTAACATAAGTAGGTAACAAACAAGTCAATATTTTATAGAAGATAATAAAAATACAACGTATTCAATAGCTGGCCGTAAATTTGCGTCAAACCGTCATTTCATATGCAACTTGATCAAGTTTACGACGACGCGAGGTTTGAAAACACTATTTCCAAACTTCCCGCTGCGAGAAATTATTACCTACTCAGTAAACACAAAAGAGAGGTGTCCGATCTCTTTTAAAGCGAATTTTAAACCAAGATTTTGAATCCTGATCTGTGACGTGGGATGTCTGTCTGTATAAATTTGTGTCGACCAACTGATGACGACCCTTAACGTAATCACGACCACGTTACCCGCGGCTGCTGAATGGCGCCGGAGAATGGGGCAAGGGGTTTACTCTCTACCCCAAGCGGGAGGCTACGATTACAAGTTTCAACCGACCCTGGGCCCCCAACAACTTCATAATCAAGTGTTTAGAAACTGTACCAGTTTTGTAATCATAATCACAGAACAAATCGACGATTCAATTTGCTTATGTAGAGTCAGATTTTATGTTTCCTGCAGTAGTAGCACAGCATTATTTATTTAGATTGAATTGGCGATGAGAGTGATGAGGTACCTAGTATGAAGGTGAAAGGCATCTGGATCATTTGGCTCTCTCCACTATCAGAACTCTACGTGACATATTTTTGGAATTAGCGGTTTAATTATGTAGTAACAAAGAGGTGTAGAATGCGCAAAGTTATAGGACCAGTTTGCTAACAAGCATCAGGAATCATAATCACAAGACTGGCGAGCACAATAATAAGAGTGTTCTACAATTTAATTAATTCTGCGTGAGTCGAACAACACTCGTGTTGTCGCAATTGAGCTTGTCTCCTCTGCACATACGGATGGTAGCGGCAAAGAACAACTCCGTAGAAGATTCGCAGATTACCCACATAATACAGCAATGTAAGCGATCGTGCAAAAGATAACAACTAAATTTATTACAAAGCCGCAGCAAATATACTGCTCTCGACCTGGAATTTAATGGCGAATTGAAGATGCAATATGGTACAGCTTTTCTGAACCTGTTGTAATGGGAGGTGTTTAGAGGTGTGAAAATGAGGGAATTTATTAAGACTTATTATACGGTTTAACTGTAAAAGTAAATTGCGAAAAAGATGGTAAGGAATTTCAATAGACGTTGGTTTGAAAGAGAAGGGCTTTTTAGACAAGTTATAGGCAAGCTCTCAAGTGCCAGATGAGATGAAATTGCTGATGTCGAATGTCGATTCTGGCTCATTGCTCTATCAGTCGTGTTGAACCTACGCTTTACTACGGCAGACGAGGGGTGCGGGGGGCGCGGGGCGAGGTACAGGCGAGCGTGGGCGCTCTGCGTAGGCAGAGCGTAGGCGATTCGGCAGCTATACCATACGTATCAGCTATAACGTTATTCGCATTTGGGCAATTAATGCGCGTGTCGTGAACAAACTGTGACGTCAGTCCTTTTTCAAACTAGCCACACCATAAGACTGATGAATATGGTGATCTATTTTCAGCTGTTGCTATTTTTAGCAGAGAAACTTTATACGAGCGTAGTCTTTTGTAGACAACTCCTTAGAATCCGCTCTAGGGAACATGTCTTACACTTATTTTAAGACGACACTCGCGCAAATTACAAATTATGTTTATAAATTACAATTTAATAATACATTAAAGAGAACACAACAAAAATATACTCTATTGATGTTTCGGGATTAACACGTACATACGCATAATGTTTTACCTACTTATTTAATTTTACAAGTTATAAATGCTTCGTACCCTTGCCCATGCGTTTGTTTATCACACGATGTTCTAACATTAAGCGAATTCAAATTATTAATTGTATCCGATAAGCTTTCGGTGTGATTCCCACTGCCAACAAAGATTGATGTAGGTAAGTAACGTATTGTTACTTACCTACAAGAATAACTGACTCTACATTTAATGCTGTTAATGCATGGTGACGGTGAAGAACCTGATATGATCTGCCAAATCCTGGCATCTTGGTCAGACGTACCCAATGTAAAACTGTACAATATTTAAGGGGTCACGATAAAGGGTGAAAACAAATATGTACATGAATAATATGGGATACCCGTGAATATGAACACCTTTTACCAACTGCACGTGCTCCGAGCTCAAATCTAAAAAAACTATCAACGAGTGTATCAATTTTAGGGGTAGAAGCTAATTGACAATTGACTGTAATGACTCGTGAATGATATACCTTAACTACCTACCCCCAAACTTCCATAAAAGTACCTCTTCGGTTTTGAAAAAATGGCGGTTAGTATAGAACCACGACCGATCGATATGTCACCGTAACATTGTCAAACACGTAATATTGTAATTTGACTTAGTAGTATGTATTATAAACTCTCGGTACTTTGTGAACTGCCTCATATATAATTTTACCAGGCAAATTGAAATATCGCGGGTGATTATAATTTCTTTAGTGAAATTGTAATTTACAGTTTTACAATTTTCCGGAGACAGATACATTAGTTGTATGGATAGTCAGTGAACAGTGGTCGGCGACGGTTCTCGGGCATCGTCGTTCGGCTTCGGGCACGCTCGGCCACGCTCGGGTGCGCGCGCGTCGGCCCTGCAGGAAACAGGAAGTGGACTAACCGCGGGCTTCCGCTCCCATTCGCGCCGCATTCGCCGGACGCGCACTGCTTCATTCACTACTCTTATTTTATTCACTAAATATTTTAATATATAGTTTTATTATGGTCAATCAGCTTTTTATTGGCGACGGCTTTGCTTGCAATATGAGTCCAACGTCCATTCTCCAAATAATGTCGAACCGTGGTGGCTAAGTTACAAAAGTGAGACCTATCTGAGGTGCTCTCACAAAAAAATAAAATTAAATGTTTTATGAATTTTCATTTCATTATAATTGGTAAAATGATATCAAATTGTTACCGCATATTTATTTTACTTTATTTACAAATATTGACCTTGTTTGTTGACGCTTAAAGTATGAATTTGGCATGTATGAATTACAATACAAGGCGACAGCGACAGTCTTCATAATATAGCACGTGATGACGTAACAAGGGTATCGGGGAGGGGGATTTAAAACATTCCGCTGATCTATGAGAATAAAGGAGGGGTTGACTCTTGGGCACATACGGAATCGGAATGACAGCTCAATAAGCGATGCTAACGTTACGTCACCACTGCAACCAACGTATATTTTGAGCTCCCCTTTTCTAAGCTAAACGTTAACATCACGGCATAAGAATTAAACTTGTTTTTTCAGGGGAACTCTGATAGTGTGGGTGTATAGAGTAAGACCTCTCAAGTCAGTTCAATCTAAGAAAAAAAAACCAAGTATTGTGAAGGTGACATTAACCAAAATAGCACTGTGCTATTATCGGTTTTTTATAAAAAGCTGGACACGCTTTAGCGTGTATAGATTATAAATGAAAACCCTAAAGAATAGTATTTAGTAATTAAAAGAACACTTTAAAAACAAAACTACTCGTGAATTAGGTACGCGTTCGTAGATGTAGAGGATGTAGATTAATAGAGGCCAGGAAAACTACGTCACCTCTAACTCACTTGTGTAATAGTTGGCCATTGATGTCGGCGGAAACATCAATGAATGAACCCCCGACTTCATTCTTATTCCACTTCCGCCTGCTGTCTTTATCACGCGCACTGACAAGCCAATATTGTGGAACCGAGAAAGGAATATATTTTCTACTTACTTAGTCTGCAATGAAAACAATTGATTGTGAAAGTGGTGAATCGGGTGTTTTCTTATCGTTTCACTATAAAAATGATATTTTATTGCATTCTTGTCATCGTTGGACTGAATCACTCATTTCAATGGCAAGTAATTGCGACATTGTTATCGATTCTACAATATTATAACAACTGTGATACACACAACAGACAGTATCATATTCGGGTAAGCAGCAGCTTTAGCCTTTATGTTCAGAATATTCGGTTCTATGCGCGTTAACACAGTCTCGGTACAGAAATCTATTAAGATCATACATATTCGTTGGTACAGAGTGTTAGGTAGAGTCAGCTACAGTCATCCACACAGACATGTAGAGTCAACTAACTACATGTGCGTCACAAATCCTCTTAAAGGCAAACCTTCATTTTAGTGGAAGGAAACGTTAAGTAGGATACATTAATTGATTTGAGCGGGAACATTTGCGTCCTGCGTTCGGGGCGGAAGTACCGCCAGACGCCCCACCGGAAGTGACGCCCCTTTCTTCCCCTGTGCGTAAGCGCACTCAGCCCCATTCATGAAACCGTGAGAAAATTCAAACGAACCACCCGTAACGTCTAATTCATGAATGAATATAAAGCGACCAATTACACCGGTATGCGACATTTGAATAAAATAAACCTGCAACAAACCATTTTCTCTTCGGTCGGTTAGCCGCGCAGTGACTATGTTAAGGATGTGAATGAACGAGGGAATGTATTCTTAGATTGCTTTCGAATACTTTCTCAAGTTTTATTACTGGATTATCAAAACAGCTCATATATGGACCATTATATAATATAAACTGAATGTATCCGTTAATTTTATACATAAGCTAATGTCTTTCCAACAACGTCCCAATGTAGGTAAGTTAGCTTTAAAAATAACATATTTTAATTTTCTTTATCTATACTTCAATCAGTTGAGAGAATATAGATGAAAAAAATCCTATTGTTCTAGTAAATCCCTTTTTATTCTGTAAATAAAGATTTGTTGCTTTGTCAGAACGGTTTGTCGGTACAAATAGTACGTGGGATTAATGTATTCCTAGTTTGCTTATTTGGTATTCGCTGCATTAACATGGCGACCGGTCCGGACGGTCTAGTTCGCCATTATTATCCCATAGAGGCGTCATTCCCACTTGTTTATGGACAGCCTATGTGGGCCGTGGTGTGGGACGACATTCCCCCATCGTCGTCTTGTAGATGGGCTTGTTCCATTACTCGCTTTGAACTTTTTTTGTAATGATTTCCGATACTTATAACATTATGCCTTTATAGATAGTTAGGTCTCTGTCATCTTTAAAAAATATCACTAGTTAGTTAACTAGGAAAGTTTATCATATATTATGTGTATTTGTTTTTTTTGTTTCTAGCCTAGGTGATTTCACTAACATCGTTAATTTTATTCTTAAGATAATCTTATTCTAAACAATTCCGAGCAACCTGAACTTCCAAGAACATCCTTTCCTTTCTGGCCAAAATTTACAAAAAACTGCAGGTTGGTTTTAAAACAACCCGGCAGCTGCTTCATTCAGATCAGAAGCCAAATCTGATTTCTGTAAAAACGTCTTAAGTATCTCTAAACTAACATTACACTGTCAACTCTATTTCTTGTAGCATAGAGTATGTTTTTCTGCAACGACGATCAAGTTTTCACGCAAAGTGAAGTATTAAAGAGAGGTTTTATCATTATAATTATGTAAGTAAGTTCCGTTACAGGCAATGAGTCTTCCCACCTCCGCACAAAGTACCGACAGTGCTTTCATTAAGAAACACTAGCTTTAAATCGAGTTCAGGGTCGTCACACGATTCAATGTTACTTGTTGGTAGACGTTTCAAATTGAAGTGAGCAGTATTTACTCAGGCATGCTTGCATTATGCCCTTACTTGATCAATTAAAGATTGTGCCCTACAAATAATGGGCAACAAAGAAGGACAGCTTTCTCATTATTATAGTAACTAGACATATTGAGTAGAGTCAGTAGGGTCAAAAGAACGAATGCGTATGTTTGTATTTAAATCGTTTAATGTATGTTTGTATGTATTTCATTGTAATCTTGACTTGTTTTAAGTGACATCCTGAATGTCCTATAAAATAAAGATTTTTTTCTATTCTATTCTGATATCCAGTCAGTTTAACAAAACCAAAACACTCGCTTTTATAATTAATTAAGTAAGTATATAGTTTTATTATATTTTTACTATATATATATTGAGTTAACTCTTGACCTCAATCTTGACCAAGGTCATAGACAGGTCAACCCAGAAATGCCTATTAAGGCATTCCTTTGTTAATTCCTTTGAACGGTGTGAAAATTCTCAAATAAAAAAATGTACTTACAGCAGTTTCACTGAAGGTCTTTAAATATGCATTTTACTTTCCTCTATGCTTTTACTAATTTAAACATAAATTAATAGTATACTTACTTAAGTTTACGCCTTCAGTGTAATACCTATGTTTCATTTGATTTAATTGTTAATATTACAAGACAATCGCAATGTAAGTACATTTAAATACTGATAGTTGAACTTTTAGAACTAATAGATTCAAAAAAAGCACTCATTTACTCACTCATATTATGTAGAAGAAATATGCAAGATCATTTACTAAGAAAAAGTTCAAGATACTGAAAAACATGCTTCATCTAGCAGGTACTCCAGGTGAGGTTACCAGGAAGCGCAATCGTTCTTAACCATTTTATAAAGGGTAGCATTTGAAATAGCATTTATGTGGAAAGATAAGTATATTACATTAAAATCCTACATGCCTACCTACTCGTACTACAGTTAGCTACAAACTAATAATATCCCAGTAAGATATCGTTGTTATTTGCTGAGCCGTTATCAAGGAAATTATGAATGAACCGGCCCGATAGCGCTGATAGTACCACTTGATGATGTGTTTTGAAGTTTGCCAGCTTATCATAAACACTACCTAATTAACGAGTCAAATGCCACAGACGTTAATGTATGTATCTATTAGACGATATAAGCCACTGAATTATACATAAAACTATTCCGTTGGTATTCTACAAAAATTACAACATTGTATACCTACTTACTTCTTACACTAGTTTATGTTCTATTTAAAAATAATTGTAGATAATTCGTAGACTATTCACATAGTTTGTGACGTCTTTACGAGCAACAAAGTAATGAGCATTAAATTTAATATGGTAATAATGTCTTCCGCGTCTATAAAAATAGTGCTGTAGAACCTACGAACATATGTTGTGCGCAATAAAAAGACTTTAGTGAATGGGACTGAGCTCAATTGATAAAATTCAGCGCTGAATGGTGCCCCCTCTGCGCTAGCGGCGCGGCGGCGGAGGGGCTGCGGCGGCGTAGTGTGCCGACGCATCTGTCATGCCAGGTGTGCTGCCATATTGCCATCGACCACACCAAGAGTCCACACAAAGGGTAAACCACTTCTCCGATCTCAAAGAATGCATGAAATGTCCCTTACACCCACCAAACTACATTTTTATCGGCCGTTCTACTTTTGAGAACTAGCGGAATCAAGAGGACTTATCTGTAAAACTATACCTTAAACTGATAACAATACTGTAAAGGAAAATAAATGTTTTGTA
The DNA here is from genome assembly GCA_949987775.1 of Aproaerema taeniolella. Lineage (NCBI taxonomy): Eukaryota > Metazoa > Arthropoda > Insecta > Lepidoptera > Gelechiidae > Aproaerema > Aproaerema taeniolella. The sequence goes on from OX465243.1 coordinate 11,085,856, forward strand.
AAATCGCAATTGTTTAGAACCGGATACACAAAAATAATCCACTCAGAAATTAGTGTCCTATTCTCACAACATTTAAAACACGTGACTTACGTTTTCTAAAACGTAGATTAGGCACTAGGCCAAAGCAACAAATTCAATATTATTTAGATGTAGTATATAATTAGGTACTTAAGCTTGCATATGGTAATAGACTGAATAATTTGAAGAAGTGTCATATATTTGTTAAAAATAGCTATTGTTGGACGTAAACAGCAACAATGTACCTAGTTGGATAAAACGTATAAAAAATAATGTACGACAACTCGATGAATACTATAAAGGCAAAGTACGTCGACACGTCTCGCACGGATCTCTATTTTTACTTGCCGCAAACTTAAATTAATTAGTGCCCGTCATTTAATCTTAGGAGCAGTCTCGTAGGTGGGTGCGCGCGTTCCCACGCTGCGCCCGCGCCGCCGGAAACGTCCCCTCCCCGCGCCCCGCGCACTAAGCCCCGCGTCGACCCATCGCTCACGCGCAATGTCCCTACACTCAAAACTCAGATCCAAAGCTGCAAAACGAAGCAGAAGACACGTTTGGCAAACATGCATTCGAACGACACCCGGTGGCTCTTTTTGTCACTTATTACTTTGCAGTTAGTTAGGTACCTTCTGTTCCTGGCCGTCACATCCGCTGGGACGCGTTTCTGTTGCCGTTTAACAATAAATCTAATTGTTAGCATCACAATCACAATGCATCTTTGTGCATAGTCCGGAAGGAAATAAAAATTACTTTTGTTAAAAATAATTTCTTCCGTTCCTTTACGTTACATTACAATACTGCTTGCGGATAATGGCTGTAAAATGTATGGGCCATTAAAACTGTTTATTTGCTAAGTCAGAACCTACCGTCCAAGGATCACACAAAAGATCACACAAAAGCTGTCCCTTCTAGTTCCGGTTCCTTTTGGTCCTTTTTTTTATTCTGGTTCCTTTAATTCAGAAGAAACTATTCTTCGTATATTTATTTTATGTTTTATTTCTTGGGTAATATTAAATGTACTATATGGTTATTTACTTATTTCTAAGTATTAATTGTGTGTCAGTGAAAAAGCAATCCATCTTTGCATCTTGACATACCTATGATTTTAAGACCGTGGCAATCGAAATTAGTTTCTTGCCCTTTGATATTTCATTTTTGCAGTTAAATGTGAAAGATATTTGCTTTCAGGTAGAGTACTTTTATATTTCCAATTAACGCACTCAAAGAATATATCAAAGGTTCGATTTCCTTTGAGTTATTGAATAAATCCGTGTAGGCAGAGAGAGATGTATTTCAACATTTTCCGCGGGTGCAGCAAATGCTAGGAAATCCTAAAAGCTTTTAAAAATAGTTTTCCGCAACCTTTTGTATGTTATATTTCAGTACTTAAAAGGCTTTGATTCAAAAGTACATCGTGTATTCTGAGCTACAATAAGCTATAAGAGCAGCTGTACTAAATACTCATACAAGCAATTACCAAATGTGATGCCTGGTCTTCCTAGGCATATTATCTAAACCAGAGGTTCCCAAACTTTTTTTTCTTATAGACCACTTTCAAAATTTTGCTGGTTTCGGTGGACCCCCTCCCTGCAGCTACATTTCTAACATATTCCCAAAACTCGACATAAAATGTGAAGATTAGATCTAATTAAGAGAATTTGAGTTGCGGCTGAGTTTCAACCACGAATTAACAGTTTTCGAAAAAAAAGCGAGAATTGTTTGGTTTATTAATTAATTGATTGTGCTGTGCCAAGATGTCAAAAAAGTAAAGGTTGCCAATCAAAAAAGTTTACATTTTTGACACCTTACTCACAGCACAAGGAGCATTTTAGTTTTTAACAATCGAAAACAGGTAAATTTTTGTGGACCCCCGCTTATACGAATTGTGAACCCCCATTTTTTTGTCACACCAACGTAGACCCCCTTCGAGTCTCCCGTGGACCCCTGGGGGTCCACCTGGACCACTTTGGGAATCAATGATCTAAACGGACTTAAGGGGTTTTGTAGTACTGTGGGCGAAAAAGAATTTAGTAGATAGATCTGGGAAAACTTAACCTTGTGGAAAACGATAATAGATTCTCAAAACTGTTATAGTTCAAAACCAAAAAGGTTTTGAATTTTTGGTTCTTTCGCTTTACGTTACGACCTACATAACTAACAGTAAAAGGTAGGCACCATTCTTACCTTAGATACGGAAACTTAAACATTGAAGACGCGAAATAATCTTGAACTGTACCACAAAATTATGCAAGGTATAATATAATAGGAAAAAATGTTCCGTGTGGTGATCGGTTTAGAATAACACCACCCCATCTCTTTGCGTGAGTGTCGTAAGAGGCGACTAAAGAAACAAAAATGAGTAATCCATCCCAGGCAATGACACTTAATTTTTTTCTGAATCTGAGGTGTCGTCCTATGGTCTCATGCGGTGTGAGGCTCTGTAAAGGGCCGTCTGGTTCGCGACCACCCTCCTACCGAAGTCCGACGCCAAACAGCTTGCTGTTTTTCGTCGGTGCGTGGGAGTACCAGTGCCTTTATAGGCATTTATGGGTTAACTCGCTCCGTCGTCGACCTCATCTTTGACCTTATGGTCAAGATTGAGGTCAAGAGTTAACCCATATTATAATAATTAAAAAAAAGATTCGGATTTTCACGTAATTAGTCTTTTGAAAATGTATCATATATCGGTTTTCTCAAAAAACAAAATCTTCTGAGAATACAATTATTGTGAGGACATACATTAAGTATTTTATATCTATAAGAGACCCTATTCACGGCAGTCGCCAAATCTATACTAATGTAATATTATAAAGTGGAAAAATTTGTATGTTTGTATCTTTGTAACGAAGAAACTCAAAAACAGGACCGATTTCACAATCCTTTCACCAATAGAAAGCTCTCTGCTCAGCGGGTGACATAGGGTTAATTTTCCCGAAGTCCCAGGCGTAAAGTTACAGCCTTTTATTACAAGACAAAGTTGGAGTAAAGTTAAGTTCCAATTGCATTTAAATGAAATATATTTTTATTTTAAATAAAAAAAAATATTGAGGCGCAGCTCTTCTGATGACAAGTTAATAAATCTTTGACTTTAAACGATGACAAACCACGCAATTCAAAAAAATTCAAGTTCCAAACTAAAACACGCCCAAAAATGACGCTCTTAAAAATATGAAATAACAAAATATTCGTATCAAATTGTTATTTAAACGTCTATTATCTAAATAACTTATTTAATACATATTCGTAGAGATGCCCCGATTCTGTAACTTCAGTTGTGTGTCGATGAAATAGGGACCATTTTATCTGTTCAGGTGTCGAAATTGAGAACTATTTAACTTTCATATACTTACTGACAACCACCCCGACCAGCAGCGCCACGCACTAACCGAACGTAAAGTTGCAAACTACCGTGCAACTGAAAATTCAGTTGGCGGTGGCGCCACCAGTCAAAGCAAAGCTGCCGCCATTAGATGTATGAAATTTGGATAGTTCTCAATTTCGCCACCTGAACGGATAAAATGGCGACCATTCCATCAACACACAACTGAAGTTACAGAATCGCAGCCCTGAGGCATTGATGTACTATAAAATATTACCTCAATGTTCAGAGGATAGACGTGGTGGTGGTAATTTCTTATTTAATTGAGTTTTTTGCGATTAAATAAAAAAATATGACACTATATTTTACATACCTATTACGTTAGAGTTTTTTAATAAGTAAGTTGAGTCAAAGACCTTTTATGCCAGTAAGTCATAACTCTATAGATTTTTAACATTATATGTAAAAGTCTAAAAATTTACAAGAGGTTAAATCCGTCTAAGATGCTCCTCAAATTTTGATAGAAACCAGTCCTCTTGTCAAAAATATATTGCGTAAACAAAAACTCCTGTGGGCTTAAAAGGCTGCGGTGGTAGCTCGGTGGCTGTGTGCCAGAGCTATGCTCTCGCGCATGTGTAAATAGAGGCAGGATGGAGGCCGTCGCGTCGTCGGGTCGACCTTAAAGGTTGCGTCGCGGCCGACAACCTCCTTCGTTATATAACGTGAAATGTAAACGAACACGTCCATGTTTATGGCCTATGGTGCTGAAACTTTACCAGCTGCAGAGCTTTTTGCGAACAGAGTGGTCGTACTGCAGTTGAACTGACAACCTTTCCGGATAAAACTTGCTTATGTGCCACTGGCTTTCCGCCTGGGACTTCGTTCACCTTGGAATTCGGGAAAATTATGTAGTCTATATCAACCGCTGTTAAGAGAGCTTTCTATTGGTGAAATATTTTTTTAAATCGGTTCATTCGTTCCAGAGATTGCTTCCTACATACAAACTCACAAACTTTACCTACCTCTTTACAATATTAGCATAAATATGACTGCTTAATCTTTTCTTTATTAAATCACGGTCAAGTAAGTAGTTAGATATTACAGGCAAATAAAAAATGATGTCGTCCATTCATCTGTATCCCTTTTAAAAGCCTTGTTGTCTTGTCATTATCAGTCCGGTATCTATTGGTCAAACAAATGTATACCACTCATTTAGCCTCTACATTAGTTGTTAACTTGTATTGTTACATTAAAAAAATAAGTAAATCGAATCAAATCCATGATTTAATTGAATACTTTCCTACTGGTTTTTATCCTCAAACTTTCACTTTCGATGAAAAAGAATAATACTTATAACAAATAGTTATTTACCAAAAACAAACATTTTTACAATATTTTTTATAGGGAAAATCAAAAAAATATTGATTTTGAGTTGTTAAATTTAACAGAATTTTTATACGGAGATAGATTAGACCTTGGGAAAAGACATAGGCTACATTTTATCCCACAGCTGGGCACGATATAACCTGTAAGTAGTCCACACGGGCGATCGGAGCCGCGGGCGGAAAGCTAGTAAGTAATTAAAAAATTCGAAATATTTGCAATTACGACATTGTGTGCAAAGGAAAGTAGGAGTGCAGAACTATTGCAGGTCTCCAGGTGCCAACCAACCTAAGTATTCAGTTTTATAGTTGGAAAATATTTTTAAAGAGAGAGAAGTCCAGAGTTCGATTGAGTAAAGATTGACCACCTCATGCTCAGACGCAGTCCCTGCGCGCGTGCCCGCAAACAAAGAGCCCGCGGCGCCCGCGCCCCGCACCCCGCACCCCGTGCTCTCCACTCACAAATAATAAGTAAATACACTTTGTTCCCTCACTATTTTGTTTTATTTTAACTGGACCTCTAATGCAATAGAAACCTGAAACTAACCTTGTGCTGATTTTTTTCAATGAGCTTAAAGCGTCTTATAGGTACTACAGGCAAAATAGCATATTTTGGAGGCAAAATATTGTACATCAATGAAACTTTGTTTACAACTTTATCTTGGCACCAGAAATGAGGATCTGCCGAGTCCTACCAAAATTTAGGGGTCCAAATGTGCACCTTTAAAAATTTCCCCCCTGCTCGTACTTACCCCCTGGGAAGGTGTAGATATTTTGCCCCCAAACAGTCATATTTAGTCTTACTTTACCTGTACCTACTATTAAGGACATACTTATAATAAGTACTTTTTTCAATCTGTAATAGGTACCTAAAGCAACGATAAAAAGCAATAGGTACCAAGTTTAAAATATTCTTTGCTACAGGCAAGTTATTTTTAGACAACCTTTCTTTTGATATAATCAAGAATTCTCAAATGAAAAGCTTCAATTTGTACGTTTTATAAAACAGTACGACTACTCCCGTCTAAAAGGCTATAAATAAACTGAAAAAGTAAAGCTTTTGTAAACAATTTCATCAGAAAATGTCAAATGTCGCACGTGGCGTTGAAGTTCCACAAATAATATGTTTCTGTATTACACCTACCCTATACTCTCAATGATCATATTTATAGAATAAAGTCCTCTTACGCCTACAATACTTATAGTATATCGATTTCAGTCGTTTACATTATTATATTTAATCTATTGTAGAAATATTGTAGAACTTTGAATTACTTAAAACGGGATGGGATCTTTTGACGAGCAAAAACAGGAATCAGGTGCAGGGAGATAGAAGGGGTATGGTGGCAGTATGTATGAAGGGACTATGGAGAATCACGGGAGAGAATGTAGATTCCAACTGGCAGGGTGCACAGCCCGCAGCGAAGCCATGTCGAGGCCGGAATGCGACGGCAGGTGTGCATCGGCAGTTGGGGGAAAGATTACTGTGGATCTGACGCTTCAACATTTAATAGAGAGGTTTTGGAGTCTGAAAACAACAATGATTTGGTATGAGCTACTATTCTGTAAACTGCTTGCATTTATGTTATTACATTATATGTTAAAAATAAACAGCAATCTTCAAATCGGTAATGCTTTTAATTTCATAATTGTTTGGGTCAATAACTCAGTGGCACGTTTATGAATAACTGGACAATTATTCACAAATTTTACTGTGCTGTTATTGTTTTGTTTCAGTTTTTTTTACAAAATGATTGACTTTATACGTATAGTTTCAGATCGTAGACTCGATTATATAGCTATGATTTCGATATCGGTGGTCACCATCCTCACCTAAGCGCTAAGAAAAACATATAGTTATTTTATCTATAGATACAAAGTCTGACTATGGAAACAGCTACAATACATAGGACATGTAAAGATTTGAAGAAAATTTTAGATCTAAATAAAAATTACCCAATTTTGATAAGAATTTTATGAACACGCCTATGTAAATACATGAAGCAGAGCTTCAGGATGTAACATAGCAGCTTTCCCCTTGGAAACGACTTGAAAGTTGATAATGAGTATAGTTCTTGATACTTACTGATTAAAGTTTCATATTTGGCAATTCCTATGATGTTCGCATTTCGTAGGAAACATGTGTTCACATTGGTTTCTTCTGAAATTATTGAATGGTCAATTCCACTGTAATCTTTCGTGAGCAGATTTCGGGAACCACATGTCATTTCCTTTACGGTCCCCTGCGGGGCGGGGTGCGAAGGGAGGGGATCTGGATATATCCATACTATCACGGGAGACTTGCAAAAACTATTTATCAATCACCTTCATTCAGGTGATTTCTTTTCGTTCAATTTGATCAGGCAGATGATCCGGGGGCTAAAAGGCCGATTTACGATAGATCGCAGATTCGTCGTAGAGGTTAGGTACACTCAGCTGTAGATAAATCGAACCCCTGTATACAGTCGACCTCTGGTGTGATTGGAACTACTATGGGTTGGATTGCAAACGCATATTTTCTTCCATTAATAACAAGCACGATTTGCTGTAGTGGTAAGTATGTGAGTCAGGATCGTAATACTAGAGGGTATAGGACTGGGGGTTCGAACCCTGGTGTTAATGACTTTTTATTTTCTTTTTGGTAATTTATTTTGAAACTTGTTATATTACAAAGAGTGAAATCGGAACTAAATACATATTCCAGAACTCCAAATAAAAAAATAACAAAAGCACAAATATAAACGTTTAATTGAAAAAAAACCTACTATTTAGTAACAAAATTATATAGGGCAAGCATTGTATACAATTTTAGTCATGGGGTCGTCAACATAATGGCGCGTGAAAGTGTTTTCCTAAAGGCTAAGATAATAGTGCTCTGGGAACAGAATTAAGGTAAGTCATCCATCATTTTGTTTATAGATAAACATTTTACAAAAATTACTTGTTAAAAACCTTAAACTAAAATATTTATTTTTCTACAGAGAAACACTGTTCGTAGATTGATAAATAGATACTTAGTATACGGATGTGAAATGCAACCGACAAGGGCGAAGGCCCATTACATTACATATACTGTTAAAAATCCACGCTATCATGTAATTTTCAACCTCAATATACGGACACTTTCAAAACAACTATGTCAACAGCAGAGTTATGTGCAATATTGCTTGAAACAGTGCGAAAACACTTGCATGCTGCGGGGATTTATAATTACAAACCAGCAAATAACATTAAACTATCCGAAGATCATTGTCAAGTCAGAATAAGTTTAGCCACATAATACTCTTGAACTTTGATTGGAAAAGCCACATTGTTTTATGTATTTACCGACGAAAAATGTGTAAAAATGTTAATGTTTTGTTTATGTATTGTTTAAATCATGAGAAACGTAAATTGTTATTGAAAGATAACATGTTTGTTCTCACGTCATCAAAGTAACAATTTTTTAGAAATGTTTATTTGTACTTACAAAGCAGGTACTACTTAATATATATTTTTTTGTAGTAATGAAATTTGGTTTTAATCACTTTGCCCGCGCTTTTTCGCTTTTTGATTTTACGTAAGAACTATCGAGACTCCAACCCCCTTGTAGGAAAAAATAAGACATGGTTGACCCCCTCCCCCCCTAAATCGTCTTACGTAATAAATGAATGGCCCCATGTTGACGTATTGGATGTCAATTTATAATTATAATATTCACACTCAATCAATAAGATGCCCAAATAATGTGTTGCCTTATGAGCACAATAACCTGTTTAAACATAAACATCTAGCTAATAAGTTTTCAAAAATAATTTTACCTACCCACATATAATTTAACAGATCGAAACAAAATACGTAGCGCGGTCACTCCATACATCGTTAATCATTGGCAAAAATCAGCACATATCGTAGATAGAAGCAAGTGCTTAAACATTTTGTCAGCTTGAGAAACAGACAGTTGGTCGAGTGGCAAGTAGTCAGGCGAGCGAGGGTTCAAATCCTGCCGAATGATATCAGTCATTTTTGTTTGTAATTTGGCAATATTTATTATGTAATTCAATATTCGAATGCTTCAACAATAAGTTAGTCGAAGATCTTAATAATGTGACTTGGTATGAATAAAATGATTTCAACCACAACAAAAAAGAAAACGAAGCGCTGCAAAATGAATTTATTTGCACTTGGGGGGTTCGTTTTATCTACAGCAGAGTATACTTTAAGTGTTTTTCACTGGAAATAAGTGGAGACAGCATTTTTAAAATTACGTAATCAACTGAACTAAACGAGTTTCTTTTCTAAGGCCTTTATGACAGTCATACTCATACATATCAAAACTTTAATTATTAGCAGCAACACTATGAGACAATACCGAAAAAAAACGATGTAGTCTACTATTAGGTACCATAACTTAATAAGTGTTCTACAACTTGTAACGCTACTAATTACGAAAAAGATACTTGTCACAAATAAATAGTAACTCTAACTATCAATAAAACAAGATATGTAAAACCTAATGCACAATCGTCTTATGGTCTTGCAAACAATGCCGTTGGCACTGAATGAGCGGTTTTATCGCACATCGCTCGTCGAAGGTGAGTTATGAGTTTATGCGCTCGGCCCGAGCCCCGCTGTCTAACTCGTACATCGCTCGTGACATGAATAATTGCCAAGTAAATACCCTTTACATACACACTCCTTATGTATTCAGCAAACAAATCGCTCTTTGCTAGGTGCTTTATTACGGAGTCCAATCGTCTGTGAGTACTTACCAACCAAAATATCTGCCATCAAAATGAGACTTTAGAATCAGGGCGTTATAATTATGTATTGTAACACTCAGTTGCAGAAACGTTAACTAAAGTTAAAACTTTTAAATGTAATGCTGTCCTTGTTTACGTCAATCAAAGACAGTATGATATTTAAAGTAGCATTCACTTAATGGGCGTTTCAGCAACTGGATGTTAGAAGAGTCATTTTGGTTAGAGTATCGCAAAAAGTCCTATGGGTTGCCTCTTTTTCGATACGCCGACCGTGATTTAGACGATTGTAGATATCTCGATCTCCAAACATGGTAAAAATGCCAAGATACGAGTATATTCCTATTACAGCATTTCACAAATAGAAAAAATAATGACAAAGATACTCAGCAGGAAAGCGGCGGCACTGAGCAGGCGATGGACGACGTCGCAAGAGTGGAACGCACATGCGGACAGCGGACAGGACACGGCAGGCGGCGCATGCGCGAACATTAGCATGCACCAGCACGCGCCCGCCGGAAGCCGCGCGCGGGAACATGGCCGCGCACTTACATCCAAGATGGCGGCACACTTACGATGAATCGATAATTAACGATGATAACCGATTTCATATTTCCAATACAACACCTTATCCACTAAGATGTGATGTAACCGGGCCTTAGAAGGAGGATGGACCATCAGAATGCACAGCATAAGAGATTCTTGAACACCTAAAAAGGGATCGACGAAACCAACGACTACAATCGTGCCTAAGCCGTCATTATTATTAAGGACCTGTTTCGTTTGATGGGAGGTCGTTTCATGTACTTCGTTTTATTGTTTGATTGTCTTCTTTGAATCGGTATTCTGTTCAGAACAATGATAATTATTAGCCGAATCGATTATGCGGGTATTTGTGTTTTCTTGGAACGGAAGTTCGTAACTAGCATAAGTGACATTTCTAAAAATTTCTCCTTATTCTTCAAATGTTGATAGAGACAAGAATATCAGGAGCAATTTAACGCAATTACATTGGTTGCACATCTAATTGCAGTGAAGAAGGCCTAAAAGAAAGTGTAGAGGCTCGATTGGATGCAGCAGTCATAGTCGAGCGCGTTCGGTTTTTACACGACAACCCTTCGAAGAATAGGGTTACTTATCTTAGAAATTACATACCTAAACGAATAACAACTTGTCATTAGGAAAAAACTTGCAATAGTAATAAATTGATTTCTAATAAACCGTGACGTTTAAATACGAGTATGTTAGCGAACTGGATTCATATATTTTAAATATAAGTAGCATGTGATGCGTTTTCTGTTTCTGTTGGGCTTTTTGTTTTATTTTACATCTAGAAAAAAAATTAAAATATTCCATCTCATAAGAATATCATAAGGCCTCAAACTGTTGAGAACCCTGAAACAGTAACGCTTCACTGCACCATGCTTCCAAGCGGGTGTCACGACAACCACAGCACAGCCTCTCTACAATAAAACACCTAAAAAAACCAAACATCAAAAAACTCTCTTCGTTTTCACAGTGAAGGTAGAATAGGATCTTGAGATATTTTGGTTTTTAACATAAATCACGTCATAAACAAACTCTAAAAGAAAATTTAGGTAACAAAACATTTTTTTACGCTGGCGACGGTGTTTATCAAGTTTTCTATGCCTAATTGGTATAAAACTTTCAGCTAAACGAAACTGAAGACCCAAGCAGTAAATCAAGCTAAAAAAAAAACGCTACACACTCAAAGGCCCACGACACGACATTAAGGTTTTCCCTTGTGTCATGGGTCCCTCAGAACACACATAGAGACAAACAAACACCCATGACCCGAGAACAAACATCTGCTTGTTGCTTGTTAAGCGTCAAAATAATTACTTACTGTCTTTAGGTAAGGGAAAGCAATTGACTGAATATCTCCTCTCAAGCACCCAAAAATTTTCGCGAAAATTTCTGTTTTTCGCGGAAAACTTGAAGCGAATTTTGTCCAACCGTTTCTTCTTCTATTCACATCCCGTTTTTTGTTTTAAAATTTGTACGAAATGTACCTATCCAATCTAGCCACCGGTGCTCAAGACGAACTTATAGGAAGTTGACGAATAACGACGAAGCAGTATTTAACCAAATAACAGATACTTACGCGTAGGTGTACCTATATTAAATAAATTAGGAGATGTCTGGAAGTTCCCATCAATTAATTAGCAAGAAAGCAAGCTAGCAAATATACCTACAGTAGGTACATACACTGCAAATTCGCTGATCTCATGTGGTTCAATAAAGACCCTATCATGATGACACAAATGGAACGAAGGAAAACCTTCATTACTCAAATGCTTTTTCTTTCTCATGGAAGAGTTCCCAACCCGGATGCGTTTCTAAATTCAATCGAGGAATGAAAGCATCGAATGGCCTCGATACTGTAGTGTGTAGTGTGATAAGATGTGACGTAGCAGTAGTGACGTTATGCGGGGCGCGAGCAGGGGGCGGGGGCCACGCGAGGACGCTGACCCGGCGCAGCGCCCGCGCCACCGCCGCTATGTCCTGCACACACGTCTTATTCATTCCACTTTCAGAGGCAGATACTTCGCAATTTGACATTTTAATAACACTTTTCTCTTTACCCAATTTCGAAGAACTATTTATTAGCGCATTGAGTAGAACAAAAAAGTCCAAAATTTCCGTTTGGACATGGCTGTCTTGCATGACATGGCTGTAGGTACCTTATTTTGGTTCTTGAATCTGATCAAGAGGTAAATATATCAACAAGCTCCCAATATTAATTATTCATCACTAATTAGCAGTTATGTATCTGGCGGGCGGTGGATCAGAGCGCGGTGCCGGAAACAGGAAGACGGCAATCAACATTCCTAAAAATATCACACATTTGGTGTTCATCCGGCGAGCGGCAACCGCCGTTACGCTACTTCGTCAGCGGCGCCGCGCCGGGGACGATAGGGCTGCTCTCGACGATTTAGCCCAGACGCTCGAGTCTCTATCACATTGCCTACTTACTCAAGAGACTAAAAGTCGCCGTTAATGTTTGTTATAAACAGGGGCTAGCGTGATATTCTCAAAATCGTCAATGCTTCTGCAAGAAATGATTTTTACTTGCTTTTTTTCCCCAAAGCACTGTCTCTACATTCCAGTTTCGTGCGCACGCTCAGAAGACGCCATCAGGTGCTGTTCCTGTGACGTGGTTTTTTTTCAGCAAATAACAAATGTATACCAAAAAGTCCAAATTTTTAATATGACTCCAAAAAGTAAGAAGCAGTCCCACACGTACTTGATGGTAGAGTTCTGAAATTAGCTACGTATAGTTAAGGATGGATGTTAGGCATCCGATTGATAAACCGCATACCAAATACTGAAATCGGAAACCGGACTAAAGTACAGGATATCGGGAAGCGGCTGCTAAATGGCCGTGGGCAGGATATTTTGTTTGATGCATAGACGGCAGGAGAAGTCCATCACAGAATGGTGGCCAAAGTTCGGCAATAGACGACCGCTCAACCTCTAGCCGAGTTGATTACAATTGTAAGATCGCGGGGAAAACATAGAACTGGAAGGGTTGGCACGACAGAGCGGAGGCTTATGTCCTGCAGTGGACTCTTTAAAGCTTATGAATAAGTTAAGAATCATCAAAGAAAACGTTTTCTTTGTTCCATAGCTAAGCAATTCTTCTATTTCAAGATTCAAATATTGCGAACGATTGCGATTCTAATTCGGATACCACATTTAAGCCAATATTCACCAAATACTCAACCAACGATTAGCAGCTTAATCAGATTTGTTTTTTTACATCTTCTCTAATTAGCTTTTAATCGCGGTTTGGTGGGTTGAATTTTTTGTAAAAGTGTCCCTTAGTTTGTTTATTAAGAACCCACCCGTTACGAGTTATAACTACTTTGTAAACATAGATAAAACCTATCCTCGGCTGGGTTAGGTTAGTTCTATCTCTTTTTCAATTCCATTAATAGTGAGAAGTTTTGCAATAGCTGCTTTGATTACCGAACTCTTTAGGTTTCGTATCGATATTAATCAGTAATTGCTCAGACAACCCTATCGTTTTTAGAGCTGTTTCCACTGGGTATTGCGTATTATAGAATACAGGCGACACTCACATCGCGGTTTTCACAACAACAGTAGTACGTTTAATTAGCAATTACGTTTGTTTGTAACTCACAACGTGGCATTAAGTGAAACGTGCGGTGGCGTTTAATATTAAATAACACTGCATATGTGGACTAGAATATGTGCACAGCTAGGATTCCATTAAGTTTGTTTATCGTTTAAATACAAACACATGTACATTACTTATTTGAATACAGCAAAGGACAAACTAAACTTAAGTTCAAAATAAACTTATAAAAATGCTATACCATTACCCATACATCAACTTCAAAAATATATAAAGAAACAAATTTTATGAATATTAAATAGTTATATTTCTTCCACACATGCATCCTCGTTCGTAAAATTTTAACTAAATCCATTCACACATCAATCTCACTAACTAAAACTAAACACGTTACTAAACGCAGCACAAGAAGAGGTAGCTACTTATACCAAAGATAGTTGTACCAAAGATAAGAACGAACTTCGGCAAACGAATGTTTACTTACGAGGGAGTGCAACTTTATAATAATCTACCTTCGGCTATCAAAAAAATTAAATCATTTATAGAATTTAAATCTACATTATTATTTTTTTACCAGCCCATACACGTCCCCACCGAGGGGCACGGGCCTCCCTTCGAAACACGAAGGTGATTTAGGCCATAGTCCACCACGCTGGCCCAATTAATACAACTACATTATACATTGATTACATTAATCTAAATATATGAAAGGAGAATACAATATATTGTGAAAGGTGGTATATCGTGTAATCGACTGGAAAGCTAACGAATCAGGCTGTTTAGTGCACCTACCCTAAAACAGGGAAGTGAACGTATTTATATATTTTACTTGTGTCTTCGTCTCATGTAAGTGATAATGGTCTTTAATGAGAATAAAGTATCTTTAAACTGAAGTTTACCATAAATTAAATATCTAATATGTCAGAAACCATATTAAATAAAATAAATATAGATATACATAAAATTACGATAGATTTTATTTTATTTTTAGAAGAAATACACATAAACAATTATAGTGCTGATATTCAGACTCATGGTTATGTAAAAAATACATAAAAGCACCTTAAAACTACATTTATAAAATCTACAAACCTCGAAAGATAGTGTTAGACTATTTAAAGATACGTTTGATATTGATATCCTAACTACAAAAGATAACTTCTTTATTTTTAAGCGTATGTAATACATAAATAACTCTTTTTAAATAAAACATAACCTACCTACTTTGACGAAGAACGAGTATCTTCATAAATACTACGAAACCGTCGTCGGTTGGGTCTTCTATCCGCCCACAGACCTAAAATAAGAACTGATTCCTTAAAAGGCTTAAAATGAGTAGGTAGGGTAAGAGAGTTCATCGACGCGAAATCAAAAACATGTCCCCGTCCAATTAGGTGCTTTATCGTTCTATTACAATATGTAATAGCTGGTAACCGATAACATCGACCTTCCTATCGAAAAAGCGTTCGATATTTATCGTAATACGCCGTCGTGGTTGTTGGTGGGGGCGATATTAGGATTCCGAGCGGTACACGGCTATTGCTTCGAGGTACATAATTAGATAATTTCTATTATTTATATGCGCGTACGGTGTGTGCCTAGCATGGAGACGACCGAGGCACCGAGGCTGCTTCCTTTGGCCAGCTCTACGTAGAAATCCGTCGGCGGGTTCTCGCTAAAGAGGATGTACGCATCGGCAGCGATGATTTAATTTAGCAGGGCCGGCGGCAGGATCGTGGGGCGTAGGTGGAGGCGACACATCATTTATCGTTGCATATGTATGTATGTAAATTCTTTATTGCTCAAAAACAGTAACTCTACTTGTTACAATAAACGATAAAACCGTTGTTCCCGTTTAAAATGATTAATTATATCTACTTGTTACACATTATTCATATCTACCTACGTGTTTTCTCGAAATTTTGAGCTTTTACGTTTAATGATCAACGTTTTGTGAGAACGCATTGTAGGTTGGTTGTAGCGCCATCTATCGAGGTTGTCTTTTACTGGGTGCTTAGGCCGCCACAACAAACTCTACTCAAAACTCGCTTCCCCTTGCTCCCGCCCAAAAGGCGGTGATATCTTGACTTTTCCTGCAGGTGTTGCTGTCGGGACACGGCGCTTTTCATTTCCTGTGTGGCACAGGTTATGGTAATATTTATAATCGGGTCACGGTACTAATGATATACTAGCCGGTCACGACTCAAAACGACCTAGGCGACAGTAAGGTATACTTGTCTATATTGGTATCACATTAATTACAATACGACAGCCATGCCTCATGTTGACTGTCGATTAGAATCTAAGTATTTGTTTATTGATTGGAAATTGAGTCACAAGCACCCTACACAAAATATAAGTAGAATTGTAGCTAGTAGGTATGTCTAAAGGTGTCACTTCGAGAGGGCGACATACTTTCAGAAAATCTGTTAGTCTACACAGGTGGCTTACGAGGGGAGGTCCAAAAGTTCGCGGACTGAATGGAATGAAACAATAAATCTATTTTTCCTTTTCAGTATAATCACCCTTAAGCTGAATACATTTATTGGATCTGTGAATTAATTTTTCTAAACCGTCGAAAAAATATTTTTTGTCTTTCGCCTCGTAGCAACGGACGACGTCCAACAGAAAAATTTGGATGCCCCGTGCCAGGGAACATACAGGGAACTCCATGTATGTTCCGCGATTTTTTGTAGTTTAGAAGTTACTAAACATTTTATGACTTTTTAAATTTTCACCCAGCATCGATTTTTTATTATTTATCTCTTTCTGTTTATGATTATTTTGGTCGTCGATAATAAGGGAAATATCAGCTACCACTTAAAAAAATTATGTCCCTCGTCTTTATGGAACATGGTTTAAATTGAAACCCTAACTTAAAATTTGTACTTCAGCGAAATCGTTTCAAAACTTTAAATTGGTAAAAAAATAACTGAGATAGACCTGAAGGTCTCAAAAGCTTTTAAAAACTTATGAAAATATAAGGCTTTACGAAACATAATTTTTTTTTACCATTAATTCGCGTTTAACGTTATACAGGGACCGTAGGCGGTTTCCTAGTACTTAGTAATTACATCGAACGTACTGTCCCTGAAAAGCTGTTAACGTGCTTGCAGGTAAATGAATATTAGATAAGTAATGGCGATTCATCAATCTTCACGCTATGTCCCGTGGGATACCATTACGCTAATTAAGGCCAGACTTAAAGCGCAAATTGTAAAAAGTCAGAGAAAAATAAGTACTTACTGAATCACTGACTAAAACTGTTTGAGCTTCTTTATCAATAAATAAATCCAAAATAAAATGTATAAATTTTACTTAAAATCTCCGTTATATGGTCATAATAATAGCTATTCAATTCAATCAAAGAAATTATTAACGAAATAATACTTGCGAAAAAATCGTCAGTTTCTTAGTTAAAAACCAATTATGAAAACCTTAAAATAATTTTAAAAACTTTTGGCCTTCCCAAAAACATCATAATCTTCCTAAAATAAAATAATTAAGAAAGTATTCTAGTAAGCATTTTCTGCTATACTAGCGACATCTCTGAACTTCGCGCCGAACTACTTCATGTAACTGCATGGTAAGATCTTATGCACAGACCGGTCTGTGATCTTACGATTCAAGAAAGCAGGTCGTTTAGTCGTTTCCTCTGAAACCCGCCAATCTTCCTATTTGTGGCGTAAGCTGGCGATATGTTCTGTTCCTACTTTTAAAACCTCCTAGGCTACTTTTTAGTTTACTATTGATACATATTACATTTATTATAGTATCTTTAATTCTTTGTAAGAGCTAAGTGCTCAGATAAGAATTAACC
The DNA here is from genome assembly GCA_949987775.1 of Aproaerema taeniolella. NCBI lineage: Eukaryota > Metazoa > Arthropoda > Insecta > Lepidoptera > Gelechiidae > Aproaerema > Aproaerema taeniolella. The sequence goes on from OX465243.1 coordinate 11,103,260, forward strand.
GAGAGAAATTTCTGTAGGAAGAGTGGTACATACACAGTAGCAAAACAGTTCATTAAAATTAGAGCTTCTTTAAATGTAACGCCTTTTGTGTTTACGTCAATAAGACGGTAAGTGACAGCATCATATTTAAAGTAGCATTAACTTATGTGGACGTCTCTGCAACTGCACCATAGCTCCGTAACGTTAAGTGTAAAGGACAATCTTAGGTCAAAAACCAACTTGAAACGTGTGTGGAGAGGTGAGCGATGTCGCAAGCTACCAGAAGATAGGAAGATACTACTAGGCAAGCGAAGCATTAAAAAAAAATACACAAATATTTTTTTTTAAACATATTATATTCAGTTTCAAACTTAAAAGTAATAAAATTAATAATACGCACTACATATATCTTATAAAATAAACAAATAAATACATTTACAAAATGCACGTGCATTGAACATTTAGACGCTAGTACCTATATCTTACATCACTTGGCTGTGCTAAATCACTAGAAGAAATTCAATTTAATACAGTTTAGTTTCATAGAAATGCATGCAGGATTTACAATCTATTTTGAAAGTACCATAGTATATTTACGTTTCCTTTAACAATTTCATCATTATACTATGGTTGATAGGTGACAAGAAATTGTATTTCCTATTTACTTTATTACTCACATTACTTAACTGCTTATTTTTATGGTGTTGAATTTACAATCGTAAAGCGACATTATTTGTCTGGTTTTTTTTGTGTTAGTAAATAATAGGACAATGTTTAATATTTGTAAATCACATACCTACTTATAGCTATTCTATTACCACAAAGTAATAAATATTACTCTGTATTCTAACTTTAGTCGTTCTATGGAAAACAATTTTTTTAAGGTATTCGAGTGACACCAAACTACACATACTCTTATTCCTAATTGCTCAAATTAAATGGAATGGTATAAGAACACTTGAGATTTCATTGATTTCACATAGATTCCGATACACATTAAACGTGTGCAGTTTTCTTGGGTTTTCCAGAGCGATATCTACGACTGTGTCACACGTGGGAAGAAGAGAAACTTCATTATTTTACTCTAACATCAAAAACATCGCCAAGTATGACGAGTATGGCGATCCAGTTCTATCATAGAGGCATGCAAGTGTCTAGTTGTCGACCTTTACAGATAGAAATGGACTTAATAATTATAATTACTCAAAAATTAAAGAAGGAAGAAAATATTATGGTGCTACCGTAGATTTTTGCGTTTTGGACGTTGCGGCGCACTCTTTTGCAAACTTTGAATTTATATAATTGCAGTTACACGTAATTTCTGATTTGTAATGTATTAAAATAAAATACATATGTAGTTGTACGTACAGTGCATTTTCTTACACACAGTTTCTGTCTCTTATCTTTTGAAAATCAATTTACTTATTCGAAATTTCCCGAACCACAATAAGAAAATAGAAGCACTATAATATAATTCTTGTCATACCATCTTTATCATCTACCGGTCTTAAATCAAGTTAAAAAAACCTGTGAGGTTACTTATTGTTGGATATGTTATAGACAGGTTTACAGGTAATTATTATAAAATGCATTAAGCAGACGTATTTGACTAGAAATCAAAATTTTTGTATGTAGATTGATTAGATATAGAACAGTCTCACTCGTGAGGTTGTGATAAGCAAATCTCCATCGAAGAACTTTGTCTCGATGACTACGTTCCCACTGAAAAAAAAACGTATGTAAGTTTGGTGTGCCCTCAACAATTCAAGACCATTCAGAATCTCTAATGTGAAATACTTTCAAAAATAGCACTAGGTAGGTACTATGGCCCTAAGCAGTTAAAAATCAATCCTATCAGGAGAACTAGCCTATTTCGGCACTGCCCAAAAAACTGCACCACCTAGCGAAGATCTGATTTCACCCAGAATCAGTACAACATTGATCGAATTCAGTCACCAAGTATCAGATTTGCTCGACCTTCCGTTAAAAAGTTATACGCATTTTCTATGGGCAGTGCCGAAATAAGCCTTATTTCGGCACTGCCCAAAAAGAACTGCACCACCTAGCGAAGATCTGATTTCACCCAGATGTTACCTTTAATTGGTCTAAATTAGTCGCAAAAAATCACAATTATTCGATGCGTAACTAAAATGTTACACGCATTTTAATAATTACAAAGTAGTCCGAGAGCCGGCTGCAATAAGCGCCAATAATCAATTTTTTTTTGTTAACTTCTTTAACCCACATTGTCTTCTGTATTTGTTATTATGTAGTGGACTTGATGTGTGTGTGTGTGTGTGTGTGTGGGTGTAGGTATAGGTATGTATGTAATGGAATCTTTCAACTGCAATTTTCGAGACGTTTCATTGATTTGAATATTTGCACGTAGGTTGTCAAACTTCATCAGCCCATATACATCCCCACTGCTGGGGCACGGGCCTCCCTCAATAACATGAGGGGTAAATGCCATACTCACCACGCTTGGCAGACGGCTTGGCGAGGATTTTGATAATAATTGCAGAGTTTTCCTTCTCTGTGTGCAGATGAACTTGCTTGCATGTTTACCTTAGTCGCCTTGTACGACACCTCGGTAAAAAAGAGGGAGGTCCTATTCTACTCTGCCGGGGACTCACACGGCTTAAAGACTAAATGTAAATATTTCTGATTTTTGAAAAAAAAAAAGAACAAAAAATCGCCTTAAACTATATTTATAATAGGTCTTTCTCTACTTGGTTAAGGAATTGTGACTCATATTAATACCAAGAGAGCGCCCTGGTGTTTGCTTCCATGGGAATTCTGAAAGGTCCCTATTCACTGTCTATACAACGTCTGGTTATAGATTTTTTTTTTCTAAATTTCAGTTCCCCATGATTACAGAATGAGCAAAATGAGGTAATTTCCCTCATCCGACGGAAGATCCATATTAAATATTTTAAAAAAAGTTATGTCGTTGTTAGTCCTTGAGCAACTCAGTTTCATCTGGTATGCAGACATGTTCTTAATCTAGATCACTTCATTTAGATTTATTCACATTAAAAACACAAAAATATGGCATTGTTTCATTTGAAACAGTCTTTCCCAACGTGGGCGATAACGCCCCCTTGTGGGCGCTGCAGGCCTAAAGGGGGGCGGTAAGAGACCCAGAAAAATAAAGGGGGCGTTGTGTAGGGCTTTGGGGTCGATTTATAATTTCATCTACCTAGCTAGGAAGACTCTTAGATACCGACTGAGCTCTCGACTCTCGACTACATCTTGTGAACATCAACTAATATTAATTAAGATATAGCTCAAACTCGGTTCGATATAATAGACCGTGGGCAATCATGTTTTAACAAGTTTTTGTTAAATAATCCGATTTGTACATTCCTGTATCAATCGGCTGGTTCTATAATACTTGTTCTTGCTTGTCGAGTACGATTGGGCGTCGAATGAGATAAACGAGTTTATGCACGTTTGTCTTATTCCTGTTGGTGCGTGCTGCTTATGCAATCCTATATAAACGACGTAAATTTATTTTATTTTCATTTGCGGTTTCGCGCATAATAGATAAGCAGTACTTCATTATACCACTTACGTATTTCTCAAAACAAAACAATGTCGGAAGTAAAAAAGAAGAGACGGCAATACTCTGCGGAATATATTAAATTCGGATTTATTGAAAATCCCACAAACCCGTCGTCGCCTTTGTGTCTTCTATGTCTAAAAACATTTTCGAACGAAGCAATGAAGCCTTCAAGACTGCAAGGTCATTTGAATAAAATGCATCCAGATAAGAAAGACAAGAATGTAGCATATTTTCAAGACCTAGAGAAGAAGCATAATACTCAGCCAAGTGTATCAAAACTATTTTCGGCGGCTGCTAAGCAAGATGACGACGGACTTCGAGCTTCGTACAATATCCCTTTGTTAATAGCTCAAAAAGGCAAACCACACAACATCGGAGAAGAGTTAATTTTGCCAGCAATAAAGGAAGTAATAACTACTGTGCTTCATAAACCGGCCGCAGATATTATCCAAAAAATTCCTTTGAGTAATAATTCTGTGCAAAGACGAATTGATGAAATGGCTGAAAACATTGAAGAATCATTGTGCAATCATCTGAGGACTAGTCAATTCTCAATTCAGCTCGATGAGTCCACTTTACCAACTAATGAAGCGTTGTTGCTATCTTACGTGAGGTTTATTAAAGATGAGAAAATACGTGAAGAACTATTGTTTGCCAGAAATTTGGAGACAGATACAAAAGGCGAAACCATATTCAATACATTGGAAAAGTTTTGTGAAGAGAAAGAGATTCCTTTGAAAAATATTATACAAGTTGCTACTGATGGCGCTCCGGCTATGACAGGGCGCCATAAAGGCTTCATAGCGTACCTAAAAAATAAAATTCCAGATGTCCTTGCTATACATTGCGTTATTCATAGACAACATTTGGTTGCTAGAAACTTAAGTGAACGACTATTTCAATCACTGCAATATGTCATCAAAGCATTCAATAAAATCCGTAGCAGCTCTTTGAATGATAGATTATTTCATCAGCTTTGTGTTACTAATGACGAAGATTTCAACCGTTTGTTGCTTCATACTGAAGTTCGTTGGCTGTCAAGAGGCAATTGTCTGATTCGATTTTATAACCTGTTTGACTCTGTGATAGAGTTCTTGGAAACTAAAGATACAGAACTGCGCAACAAGCTCATAACATCAAAGAATGATATAGCTTACATGACAGACCTGTATAAATTGTTCAACGACGTGAACCTCCAACTGCAAGGCGATAAACTAAATTTAATTAAAACAAAAAATGTCGTTGCTGCTTTCGCAGCCAAACTGCTTCTGCACAAAAAAATATGGGCAGACGTGAGTTTCACAATTTTCCGAATTTATCAGTATCCTGCAGTAACGACGACTTGTTTGCCTACTGCCAACATTTGGAAAACCTCCACATTGACTTCACCGAACGATACCAGGACATTTTAAACTTGGAAATACCAGACTGGGTGTTGGATCCATTTTCAAATGTCAACATAGCAATGTCACCTCAGCTGGAAGAAGAACTTATAGAATTGACAACAAACGAAGAAATAAAAATCAAGTTCAAAAATGGATATCAAGAATTTTGGCTACAAAAACCGATCCTGCAATTGTACCCTGGATTGTGGTCAATTGTTCAACGATTCTTGATAGCATTCCCATCGTCATATTTGTGTGAACGTGGATTTAGTGCTGTGGCAACGCTGCTTACTAAAAAGAGAAATCGTTTGCGTGTTACCGAACGTGGCGACTTGCGGCTGTTTTTGAGTAAATTGGAACCTGATATCAACAAACTTATTGAACAGCATCAGATTCAACCTTCACATTAGTTTTTATATAAGAATTGATTATGTTTGTTTTATTTTCAATAAAAGATACTCTGTCCGAATACTATAAAGTTGCGTTTCAATAATCAGTTATAAGTACTTAGCGGTTTTTAAGTATGTTTAAAAAGGGGGGCGTTAAAAAATAATTTATTCTTAAAGTGGGCAGTAGACAAAAAAAGGTTGGGAACCCCTGATTTGAAAGCTTTGGTACTCACGAAGGAATGGAAACTAATAAAATCAAATAAAATTCAACCATTTTAAATTAACAACTATGAAACAATGACTAAATTAACGGTAAGTGTAAGAACTAGATTAACCTAAGCAAAAGGAGCCAAGCTCAGCATTGTGCTGTACAAAAAACTGTACAACAAAACCGTCCAGAAAGAGAAATGAGTGAACTATGTGTCATCCCTTTCTTCAAACCATGTACGAAAAAGAAAGAAACAACGAATTTTTTGATGTTTCTATGTTGAAACAATAGATATTTGTATAAATATACAGTGTATAGTATGAATTCGCCGCCTCCATACAGATTATAGACTCAAAGTATAATTTTGATGCAGGCTCTCGGAGTCGGACTATACTACGTCAATTATTAAAATGCGTGTAACTTTTTAATCACGCATCGAATAACTGTGATTTTTTGCGACTAATTTGGACCAATTTAAGGCAACATCTGGGTGAAATCAGATCTTTGCTAGGTGGTGAAATTCTTTTTGGGCAGTGCCGAATGCTTATAACTGAAGGTCAAGCAAATCTGATACTTGGTGTCTGAATTCAACCAATGTTGGACTGATTCTGGGTGAGTTTTTTTGGGCAGTGCCAAAATAAGCTTATTCGGCACTGCCCCAAAAAAATCCTCTTAGCTCATTAACGGGAGGGCGACCAATTGTCTAATTTGCCGACTAATTTGGACCTTGAGGACTGATTTTCTGTCTAGTTGAAATCAAGATCTGACGCTGGGCAGTGCCGGGACCCACCTGCCTTAGACAAAATATCTTGTTAGAGAAGACTATGAATTAACTAGCTTCCTCACCTGGACTTCATTCTCGTTGGAATTTTGGGAAAAAAATATACACATAAACCTCTTGAATCATTCTGTCAACTGGTGAAATCCGTATGAAAAACCACAGTTGTTTTTGAGTTTATCCCATTCAGACAGACAGACGCAACGGGAGACTGTATTTAATAAAGTATGAAAATAACAACTATAATAAACATTTCTTACAGCCACATATAATAATAGTAAAGAAAGATAATTATTTGAAAGAAATATGGAAAAAGATTAATTGTAGGTCTTTACCTATGAAATGGGCGATTTTTTTTTCAACCTTTATTTTGTTCATAATTTATTTGATTGAACAGCTAATACTATATGTTTTTTTTTATTTAAAACCTTGGTCATATAACGGAGATTTGGAGTAAAATTAACACATGTTTACTTTGGGTTTAGTTACTCAAAACGAAGCTTAATTATAGCTCTTTCATCTGTTACCTGTTTCCTTGCTTATTTTTGTTGTACCTTTGTTACAATTGAAACTTTCAATAAACTAAGTATGATAAAAATTGACTTAATGCTGTCCAAACCTTACCACAAAATTTTATTAAATTTGGATTTCGTATTCCCGAGAAAAATCCATAAACGTTAGTAAGAAAAATTCAGTTTTCCAAAAATATTGTATGAAAAACGGCAATTTCATAGGTAAAGACCTATTAATAATATAATAAAATAACCTACTTGAGCACATTGGCTGGCATCATCTGAGATTCAGGAGCAGACTCTATGACAGATTGCCATGTGTTGGTGGAATTAGGAATCACATAGCCAAACTCAAAGAACCACTCCTCAAGACATCGGCCCTTAAACAAAACTTTCTGAAATATAAAAAACATTTACGGTTACTGGTTTTTGTTTAGTTAAGTATAAGTGACGCTGGATCTCCATTAGAGGTTAATTCGAAAAAATATTATGTAAAAATTAGGGGTTTCTTTTTGTGACCCAATTCCAAGTCAACCACAAATGTATGATACAAGGGAAACCTTAGTGTAGAACTTTGAGTAGGTATTGAGTGTGTGCTTAGAATGCAATGTTTTTTTCTAACTAGTCAACATTTGTTGTTTCTTAAGGTTATATGTTACTATGTCGTACCCTCGGGATGGAAAAAGAAGGCAGAGAAGACAAAAGAAAAGATGGGAGGATGAAATAAAAGTACCTGCAGGAGCAACATGGAGTAGGAAAGCCATGGATAAACAGGGAAAATGCTGGGGAAAGCCTTTGCCAAAGGCCAATCCAAGATAAAAAAAAACATTATTTTCTGAATACCTATGGGCTTATTTTATTTATTTATTTATTTATTTATTTAATTTATATGTTGATACTGTTGATGAAATGGAAAAGTTACCTGCTCCAAACGAAATCTTTCCATAGCCTCTACAGAGCTGAAGTTCATCTCGCGAGACACTACTCTGCACTTAAGAATCCTCTTGGGAACACGAGCCTCATGCTCCACATCCGGATTGGACATGTCTTCATTGTGCTGCCATAAGATCTTGCCTGTAATTTTAATTAAACTTTATTGAGAACAAAGTATTTGGATACACCTGTCTGTCCACTCCTTGTTAGTTCAAAAACAAAAAGAAAATAATGCTCTAGTTTTCCAGGCAGAAAGTAGATTCTGTAAACTTTTTGTGTGCTATTAAATGGCAATACATGCACTCCCTGTATATTTAAAGATAACAAAAGTTAACATTTAACATCCACATTTATTTCATTCATTTGTGCAAGCTATTTTACTTATGCTCAGTTGCAGAAACGTCCATTAAAGTTAATGCTACTTTAAATATCAAACTGTCACTTTCTGTCTTATTAACATGAACAAGGAGGGCATTAAATTTAAAAAAAAAACCTTTAATTAATGTTTCTGCAAAATTAAAGTTGCTTTTAACGTAAATGTCTCATTTGGCCAAAATAATGATGACTATTAATTAAAAAATATTTGTTAAGAACTGAATGAGTGATTTACCTGTATCAGCATCACGAAGATTCATCCAATTACTGTTTATATCAAGTGAAGGAGTTAATAGCAAAAAAAGATATAAAATTTTAAAAAAGTGTTTGGCAAAAGTTATTAAGATTATAAATGAAATTTTCAAATGTATGTCTCTTTTAATCTCAAAAATGGTCAATTTGCTAAATCAATGTACAGAGGCCAGCGCATCAGGTTACTCTATTTTTCTTGAAAAACCGCTCTAATCGCAAAAGCACAGAGTGCAACGTGTGGTATCCTGATGTGCGGCCCTCCGTATCCTGATGAGGTATTGTCCAAAAGGTCAGTGTATGGTTGACATTTTACAAAATAAGTATTAATATAAACAATAAATAAATAATCCCTTACTGACATGAAATAGTTCAATACATGTACTAAATCATTTGAAATGTTGGTACTTATAAAAACAAGTTACAAAAGGAAACAAGCTCAGTTTGTGCTGGATTCCATACAGTGCTCCTAAAGTAATTAGGCCTAATTAGTAAATTATTAATTTGAAAAATGTCTAAGAAAGCTCCACATGATTTAATTATTGCCACTTTTTCTGTTGTTCGGGCGCAGATGGTGGTCGCTGGGTCATGTTAGGTAATTTAGAGAGCACATCTACAATATTGTGTAATTACACAGTTTTTAAAAGATGACGGTAGCGTTAATTATTTAGAACGTAAGTAGGTACTTAAAGTAAAATTACTGGTACGAGTCATTAGGTATTCAAAAAAACAATCTACGAAAAGGATACACTTGAAAGCCATTCAGGATGCTCTGCACACGTTGCTGATTCGGATCTTCTGCTGGCAAAACTTCAGTCATTGTTACCTAGAACTAGTGTTTACAACAAAATTATTTTCTTTACCAGTTAAATATTATGTAAAATAATGTGGGCGAGTGATATCTTCGCACGTACAGAAAATATTTCTTTATAATATTTTTAATGTTTTTATCTAACTAAATCACTGACACCGAGTAAATAAGCAACGCACGAAAATTCACGTTTATTAAAATGTCAAATGGTCAGTGTTCCCAATTAACGGAAATAGAAAATAATAATTTTAATTTAATAATGTTCGAGTTATTCCCACATGAGCCTTTCTCTGCTTACTATTTTTACCGATTCGTTTTCCTAATGTAGTGTAGGGTGCCATTTTTTTATACTTGCAGGGGCTACCGCCCGATAAGGCACTTTGTCATGGGTGTTGGTGTCTGTGTTTATGTGTGTTCCAAGGGACTCCGACACAAGGGAAAACTTTAGTGTGGGCCTTTGAGTGTGTCTAGGACTAAGTATATAGTGACGTATAGACGGAGCAATCCGCCCGCAACGCGTGGCTGTTTATCAATGTGTGCAGTGTCAAAAATTGTATTAGTGTGTGTGTAAGGAAATATGAAATGATATTCCTGCGGTTTTTACACCATTCACCGTCGTCCTTGAAGTACACAATGGTACGCAGCACGCCATCAACACTATTTTTATTCAATATTTCAAACACAATTTGAATAGTGATAAGTTTTTTCACTTTATAAACACACAAACTAACCTCACTTTTGACCTACAATGAGTGACACGATTCACACGTATACTGCAACGTTGCCGTTCTGACTAATGCTCTCTCTTGCATGCATATGGGCGTCGCATTTAATAGAAAAAGACACGTGATACGAATTGTTTTACACAGACGAGAGAACGGCAACAGCAGTAAGATCTGTCCATAGAGATACTCAGTCCTAGGAGCGTGTAGCGTTTATTTATTTTATTTGAGGAATGGAAGCAATGTTTGTATGAAATTGATATCGAACGTAAAGAACTAGCTAACTAAAGAAACTATTAGGGTATGGGACTACCATAGAAGATTTCGTTAAGATTTTAAGATTAAATTAAATGAAAGTATTGTGCAATTTTGTTGAAAATGTATGAGACGCTTTAGAAGCAGCCTCATTTGGAGTATAGAAAAACCGATCCATAAACCTATCTAGCTATCTATATCTATCTATATCTATCTATCTATCTTCTTATATTCTATGTCTATCTATCTTATATCTATCTATACATATTATAAAGAGGAAAGATTTGATTGTTTGTTTGTTTGTTTGCTTGCATTGAATAGGCTCCGACATTACTGGACCGATTTGAAAAATTCTTTCACCATTAGAAAGCTACATTATCCCCGATGGACATAGGCTACATAATTATCCCGAATTCCCACGGGAACGAAGTCCCGAGCGGAATACTAGTTAATGAATAAACAGGCACTTAAACAATTTCGAATTTGCTAAATTTTGCTAAAAAGTTTAAGGCTTGGCAACATTCATTTTTTAAGTTTTTAAGTTGTGTCAGTTTATTTTTTTTAATAGTATTTGGCTTCTAGCATTTTTGGTAAATTAAGAAAGTATCCCATAAAAAGGTTGGTAAATACCGGTTTTTATGAAACGACACCACTAAGCCCAATTCACAGAACATTCCTTTTCAAGTATCGCCAATATCGTCATCACACATTAATTTATTGCAATTGAAGATTTAGTAAAGTTTAAGTAATTTTAAAGTTTATCTAATTTTTACAAAAATATATTTTCATTGTGTATTATTTCTGCCAAACGTAAATTACATTTCATGAAGCTATGTTTCGTGAAATGGAATGTTCAAGTTCAAAATGGATGACAGATCGTAGAATAGAACAATCGTATTTTTTGTGCATCCTACGTTTTGTTTTATGAAAACAGTCTAACAACATTTCTAGCGAATGATCCGGCTCATTTCACTGTACTTGTGTTACTCGTCGCTTAGATGTTATTTAATGCAAAGTAATAATTTCTATGAACTCAAAAAGTGGAACTGACGAAGCTTCAAGGTAAATTCGCGACTTCGTCATAATTTCCAGCTGATTTAGTCATTTCGTTTATTTTAATTACGTATATTTATCTTGTGATAGTAAACATCTAAAAACCCGTGTTTATTTTGGTTTTACAGTGCGTAAAAGTTTGGTGATATTATAGGTTAGGTGGGCATTACTTGCTATTTTTGTTTTTCTTTGTGTTTCGAGAAATATCGCGTGGTTTTTTATTTTTTACCATTTTAGGGGGAACGAAGCAACATCGTCAGGTAGTGGTAGTGCCCCCAGCACTTGTGAAGAGCCGTCTAGAGCAGGTGTATGTCCTACTGCAGGTAGAAACAGTCCAGATGAAACGCGCAGCCGCCAAACAGCTCATTGAAAGATACTTCTATCAGTTGTTGGATGGATGTGGCAACCCCAACTGCGACAACCAATATTGCGCTTCTAGTGGAGAGGTACAAAATATTTATTTTAATGTAACAAGATCCTCTGATGTAAATCTTGGCTTATCTAAAATTCAATTTTGTTGTTTCTAAATTCAATAGCAGTTTTTGGCTATATCAGACTACCCTTGTAATTTTGCCTTTCCATATACATTATTTAATTCAAGAAGTTACACATATCACATGATTTTACTAACTTTACTGAATACAATTACGTTACATGATACTTTCAATCCTACATGAGGACCTTCATCAGGGAATACTTTTTTAAATAGAAAAAAAATTGTTACAGAATCTTACTAACTACTGTGAAAACATTTTCTTTATTTTAGGCAAGAAACCTGACTCCAAATGAAGCAGCAGCTGAAGCTATAAAATTATTTTATAAAGAGGCTCGTCTCTGTGACACTCTTCCCAACAAAGTGCCGCGCACTGAGGCCAACACTTGTGATTCTAGTGCCAGGTAAATATTTTATTTTCTTAAACCATGTTAGTTTTAGTTGAAGTACCTATTACTGAACATGGCTATAGTGCAGGGGTGGCCAACTTGATTATACCCAAGATCTCCTGTTTACTAACGAAACCCTGTGTGATCTACCAATTACATACATCTTGAAATCTTAAATGAAACAGCATAGTTCAGTACACAATCATGTAGTATCTTTTTTAAATTATATTAAGAGAAAAAACATAAATCTGTTTTTTTTTTCACCTTGCCACGATCGACTGGACTAACAGTCGCGATCGACCAGTTGGCCACCCCTGCTATGGTGTAAATACAAAAAAAAATATTTTTTTGTATTGTATTTTGTATTTTGAAGTACCTATTACTGAACATGGCTATATAAATTCATGCTAAAAAAAGTGTTAATCTTCATTTGATCTATAAGAATGTTATAACTATAACAGATGGAATAGAATAGAATAGAAAAAATCTTTATTTTATAGGACATTCAGGATGCCACTTAAAACAAGTCAAGAATAGAAACTTTTTTCTGAAAAAGTTCTGTTTTAACATTTTTTCACCATTAATATTGTTCTACACCAAGGGTTCTCAATCTTTTTCAGTCTGTGGCGCACTTACAAGTTCAGTATTATGTCCCGGCGCCCTAACCTAGCTAGCTAGTCAAAATAGATAAGTACAGTTGAAAGAAATAGGTAGAATGATATTAGTTAGGTAAAAAGTCACAATAAAATTAAATATTAACAATTTGAAGCTGAGTATTTTATTAATTAGAATACCTTTTACGTCCTTGCAAGGGATAGGCGTCAATTTTGTTTATGAAACTTATATTTTTACAATTAAATGCAAATTACCAAAATTATTGCATCCATCCTCTAAAATGTCCTGTCAAATCATTCTTTGTTTCGTCATCTATCAAGTCTTAGTCAAAAACTATGGCTATGCACTAAGGAGACTGCAACATAATTCAGTATTGGTACCCAATACTTAATAATCGGAGCAGACATCCAACTTTCATAGCATCGTCACTGGTCGTCGGTAAAGTCCATGTCCAGTCTTAACCTCAACTGCTCTAACAAGTCCATGACGTCTGTTCTCATTGAGTTTCGGACTTTTCGGAGTATCTTAAAGACGATCGCCTTGCGGCGCCCCTCTGTACCTTCCACGGCGCACCAGGGCGCCGCGGCGCACAGTTTGGGAACCCCTGTTCTACACCATATACCTATTTATATTACAATAACAAAAAAAAATTTTTTTAGCACAACATGCACAACATCGAAATCAAAAGATGTGATGGACAATGAAAATGACAATGCTGACACAAACAGCACAGAGACAATGCAAGGCACCTCACAACAACCAGAAACTAGTCACAATATCTCACATCAAGAGGATCAGAAGGCGCCCAGTCATAACAGTAAGTATACAAAAATATTAAAACCAAGAAGTTTCTTATACATACTGTCGCAACTCTACTTAAGCATCTACTTTTGATTTGTAAACAGCCAGATTCAGACTTTAGGCTAGGACATGAAATTTCCCATATCCAAAAGGAGAAAGCATGGGGATAGCAAAAGAAAATGTTATTAAATGTTAAATCATTATCATGCAATAATCACCAATTATTTATAATTGGTATCACTAATTGCAATGTGTTCCCCTCCACCCCCAAAAATGTCCAATGCAATCCACTTAGTTGCCATCAACTAATTACTTTTCTAATTTAGATTATTCTTTTTTAAAAAAAATACCACAATTCCTCATTTCACTTGTTCATTTCCGTTGTTACATACTTGTGATAAGATTTTTTAGGAAAGCTTATTTTTTATTATAAAATTAAAAAGTTACATAACTTGGTTACAGTCCTTGATATCATTCTGTGATATCAAATTCACAAATGAAGTCAAAAATGTATTCTAAAGTTTTTTAACTGTACTAAAGTTTTTTAATTTCACTTTGTCCTAAAAATTGGCATAAATCCTGTAGAACTAAAAAAACTGCAATATGAGTAGTGTGTCTATTGAAAATGGGAAAAGCCGATCAACTCGGTTAATAGAGCAGCTAGACGAATTGATGGCGATGTTGCTGCCCCCAGATGGCGCGCCGCTGACAGAGGAGCGCATCTATCAGCTTTGTGACGAGTGCCTCGCCACAAAGGCACCACAACCGCTCATCAGGGCACTGGGCGAGGCATTTACACAGCCTCACATACTCGCACGATGTTTCCAGAAGAAGGTACCCGAAGACAGCAATGAAGGAGGGAAAAATAAACAAGGTATGAGTCCAATTAGTTTAAATTGTTGTTAGGTGGTTTTAGTTTAATTGTTACGACATTGGTGCACACATGTTTGGTCGAGAAAACTCGCGAACATTATTTTTCTTTTAACGAAAAGTCGGAAAATTATGGGGCTCTCGTGTTTGAAGGAATTTTCATATCTTTGGGACAAATAAAGAAGAATACAAAACACACTCTAATTTCGCATTTTATTACCTTTAAAACAACTGAGAAATAAGTGTTTTTGATAAAGTAACTCCAGTAAGAAGAGAAGGTCGTCCACGAAATTTTTGCGCATTTAATCTCGTTATCGTTATTATTTTGCGTATCAGGAAGTCGAAGGACTGGCTGAAAGACGTAAAGAGTGGCAGATACTCCACCGACAAGAGCACAGCTCTTAAATTGAAGAAGAATCTCGTTATGATACTTTGGACTCCGTTAGAAACAGTGGCTTTGTATTTTTTTAACAGCCCATATACGTCCCCACTGAAGGGGCACGGACCTTCCTTCGAAACACGGAAGGGGATTTAGGCCATAATCACCACGCTGGCCCAATGCGGGTTGGTGGACCCGTCTTTCGAAATCGTCTTTCGAAAATGATTTTTTTCTTGGACGAACGGGTTTCATCACGATGTTTTCCTTCACCGTTGAGCAAGTGATAGTTATAAATCCGTACATAAATCCGAAGTCGAATTTAGTGGTACAGGCCCGCACCAGGATATGAACCCGCGACATTCGGATTACAAGTCTGGCTCATTACCAACTGGGCTATCACCGCTATCACCGCTATCGGCTTTGTATACCATCAAATAATAAGTAAAAGTTATTTAATGAATAGTCTAATTTACAGTAAACAGTGGTAAGAAGACTCGTTTTAAGCAAAGAATAATTGTTTCCGACCGCAGATACAGACAAAGAGTCGCAAGCAATGTGCTCGTCCAGTGATCCAGACAAAGATGTCGATAGCATTGCTGGCCCTGAACTAGACGTCGCTTCTTGTCGTAGAGCCTTACAATATCTTGCCAAAGTAAGTTAAAGTCATAAATTTTTGTCTGAAT
This sequence comes from Aproaerema taeniolella, assembly GCA_949987775.1. Lineage (NCBI taxonomy): Eukaryota > Metazoa > Arthropoda > Insecta > Lepidoptera > Gelechiidae > Aproaerema > Aproaerema taeniolella. The sequence goes on from OX465243.1 coordinate 11,118,704, forward strand.
ATTCGCTTGTGTAAAGGTGGCACTTCACTTGGCGTTGCGTGTATTCGCTGTATTTGTCCAAATATTTGTACGTAGTCCAAACAGCACAAACACGACGTCTTCACTTGGGATGCCAACAGCAAATAACACAGGCAAATAAGGTCTAAAATGGTCTAATAATCATATTGCGTCCTTTGATGTGTGACCAAAGACCGACAATCGAACGGATCGGCGTATTTGCCTATTTGTGTGTTTGTCATATTTGTGCAAATATGGCAAATATAGACAAATAAATCCTCCACATATGGTAGTATTTAGGTGGCACTTCACTTGGCGTTGCATGTTTGCGTATTTACTGTATTTGGCCAAATACTACCATGTGTGGAGGATTTATTTGTCTATATTTGCCATATTTACAAAAATATGACAAACACACAAATAGGCAAATACGCCAATCCGTTCGGTTGTCGGTCTTTGGTCACACATCAAAGGACGCAATATGATTATCAGACCATTTTAGACCTTATTTGCCTGTGTTATTTGCTGTTGGCATCTCAAGTGAGGACGTCGTGTTTGTGCTGTTTGGACTACGTACAAATATTTGGACAAATACGGCGAATACGCTACGCAAACACGCAACGCCAAGTGAAGTGCCACCTTAAAATAGCTCTCAAATTTTCTTTTAGACTAAAATATGTCTTCTGCCTAGCTAACATAGACACGAGACATAATTTTGTCGCATGTAACTCGTACCGCCCTTTCTTTATACTGTACTAGCATTAAGCCTCGGACTTCGTTTTCGTGGGAATTCGGGAAAATTATGTAACCTATGTTACTCAGGGTTAATGTAGTATTCTAATGGTGAAAGAATTTTTCAAATCGGTCCAGTAGTTTCAGAGCCTATTCAATGCAAACAAACAAACAATCAAATCTTTTCTCTTTATAATATTAGTGTAGATATAGATAACGTCATTACGGAACAAGCAGAACGAGATCGACATGATAAAATTATGTCACGCGTCTGTGTTATACCTGCTAGTCTACATTAGCAACTCTACATAGATATGCCAAAGGGTCTGTTGCAGAAAATGTCTAATTTCTTTGGCGAATATTTTAAAACTAAATCCCATTGGCTTTGACCATGTCATCATTTTGAAAATACAATAAAAAAGTTTAATAAAACTTTGATGTTATTACTAAAAGATAACAAACAATGCAATACCCAAAGTATTAGAAAAGAACTGCGAAACAACCCATACACAGTCAGATCTAAAAGTAATGGGTAAAGTAAATACCATTGAAATTACGTATTCAGGTGCCATCTGAATACTACAGTTCAGCTCTAGTGACAGCGCTAACAACCCTAGCCGAGAACATGGAAATAGACCTGCGAATAACCAAGAAGATGAGTATAGAGGATGCCGTCAATTGTTTCGTCATTGCGTTCGAGGTGCCTGACCTCGGGTGTAGTGACTACTTGGAAGTAGCTCTGCCTGCACTCTGTCATGCAGCCGAACACTTGCCTATTAAAGGTAACACTTATACCTTTTTTTTAGAATACAGAGTATCATGCTGATTCAAGCCCAAAAGTCCATGGAATGTCGACTTTGCTTTTGAAAAATAATCATTGTCGTAATTTAATTTTAAGTTACTCTTTATTGTCTGTCAAAACAATCGTTATTAATTTTTGTTTCCGTGCTTCGGAGGGCACGTTAAGCTGTCGGTCCCGGCTGTTTTCGTTTGACTACAGTCGCTAAAACCAAGTCAGAGGCCATTTGTTAGTTTGAAAACTCTCGATACCGGGCTTAGCCAAGTTCGCCACACATTACCTCACTACACGATAAGAAGAATTTTTGTCAGTATCTAACTTTTTGTGGTTCCTTTGATAAAATACAGAACAATTTTATTACATTTGGCTAGTTCGTTAAATTCGATTTTTATCGTTTGTAGGAAAGTAGCCTGTGTTGACTAAATTGAACTGGTTACAGCGCAAGCGCGACTGGCGCGAGTTTGGGCGGCGCAATGTCGCGTGTCACTGCGGCACATCCTCGAGACACTGCAGCAACTCATCACCCTCCGCGTCATCTCCACCAACTACACGCGACACTTCAACTTGCAGGACGACGACAGTGTCACCATGGCCACCAAGCTCATGAAGGTAATAAAAAATACAAGAACTATTATTACTGTAGTTCCTAATTTAGTATTTTTTTAAACGCATAATAGATATTCACAAATAATTCCCTAAAAATTTTCTAATTTTTCTTTCCTTGAAAATGTTTTATTAACTGCACTTCCTGTCGTGGCATAATTCAGAAATTAGATTATAATTACACATTCATGAATGAGTAGAATTCCATATGACATTTTCCCTCACAGTAAGGCATCGGTTTGTTGTGAAACTATGTAACTCTGTAAATGTAATTGATAGCAAAATTTTTATAACCGCCGGGGTAACTGTTGGGGAAAATATTTGTGTAAAAAGCTGATGTCTGTTCTTGGGTCGTGTCTGTCTCTGTGTATGTTCTAAGGGACCCACGACTCAAGGGAAAACTTAAGTGTGGGCTTTTGAGTGTGTAACGTTATCTACGTCTATAACGTCTTTAAGTAGTATCCGTTATAAAAACGCTAACAAATTCGGAACATGGCATGTAGGTAACAACTAATAGCGGACGGGCACGTGTGTCGTGCGTACATTTAGCGCACCATGATTTTTCAAAATATTCTTGCGCCATTAAAAATTATATTATTTAGGTAAATTTTGATAGTATTGTTATTCCAATTCCGACCTGTTATGACAACGTTTGTAAATTGTTTGTGAAATAAAAATGAAATGGAAAAAAAGGATTTGCGCACAGTTAAATCTGCCTACCTTTTATAAACGTGGTACTACTGTAGCGATCTTTGTATTTTTAACTAGCTTCCCGCGCGGGACTTCGTTCCCGTGGGAATTCGGGAAAATCATGTACGCTATGTCCATCCCGGATAATGTAGGATTCCAATGGTGAAAGAATTTTTCAAATCGGTCTAGTAGTTTCGGAGCCTATTCGATACAAGCAAACAAACAAACAAACAATCAAAGCTTTCCTCTTTATAATATGTATAGATACCATTCAGAATAAAGAACACTAACAAAGTTTAAAATATCAGGAAAGTCTCTTTTAACTAGTCAATAATTTCCTCTGCAGATAGTTTACTACGCGAACATGTTGGCTGGTGTAATGGAGTCAAACGTACTCCGCGAAGAACCTGTGGTCATTGCCAACCAACTGGACCCATTAGGAGATGCTCTTGACCATCTGTACCCGTTGTCTACTATGAAAAACTCGAAAAATAATCAGCCTGATGACCCTTTAGGTAAGGTTTAGCAATAAGATGTCTTTTGCTACTGAACAATTCTTAAGTAAACTGTGTTATCCCACTGCTGCGCAAGGTTTATCCAGTTAAATATAATTTCTAACGCTAAATTGATGCTTCTTTCTTTCTTTAGCGTGTAGGTATAATTAACCCTGGTATCAGAATTTTCAAACCGCCAAATGGCTTCCGACTTGGTTTAAATTAAACGACTGTAGTCAATGGACAACAGCCGGGACAGCCGGCTTGACGTGTCCTTCGAAGCACGGAAACGCTTGTGATAAATTGCCACTTTCATCACCCATCAGGTTCCCTGCCAATGTTCCTTGCTTAACCTCACTGATCGGTTCAGATCAGCGGGTGCAACTGGGCTACGAGCTCTTCATTGTGGAAGCAAATTAATGTTGAACATTGTCTAATGTTTATTTTGTTTGTTTCAGCTATCGAATTAGATGTAAATGTATTAGATGCTAGAAAGCCATACCTGCCATTCGAGGAATTCTACAACGAACCTCTTAGTGATACGATAGAAATGGACATAGATTTTGCTAATTATAGGACAGAAATAAGTCGTGGTGAGTAGTTTTTTGCTTATAATTATATTTATTAGATTTGGTCTCTTATGTCAAATCTCATAGAGACCTCTGTAAAAATTGTATGTGATCTATAGACACTTTAAGGCAGTGTAGCTTTTAGAGGTACAGAGGGTTGCATATCAGGTTTCACACTACATACACGTGCACTCTGTTCTGTTATGATAAGAATGGTTTTGGAATGAAATCGGTTAACCAGATGAGCTGGCCTACAGAAATTAACTTTTTAACCGCCAAACTCTGATATATCAGACGTTTAAGTTTCGTGCCCTCGCCGCCAACGTCTGATATATCAGACAATTTTTTATTTTTTTTTACTTTAATATCGTTCACCAAGCGTTCGCCATACGCCACGACATTAAAAAAAAAAATAATCTTTTGATGTCGTGGCGTGTGGTGGGCGTTTTTGACGAAAACTCTTGGCGCTAAAAGGGTTAATGTGTGGAGGATCATGTACAGTCAACAGCATATCAGGTTACCACAAACTGTCAGATTTCCCCAATGGATAGTAAACTCTAATACTTGGAGGTAAAATTAAAAATCGATTAAAGAAATTTGACAGTTTTGGATAGCATGATGTGCCGTTGACCCTACGTATATTGAGTAACCTAAAAATTTGCTAGCGAAACTTGAGGTGTTGATTGGTTCTGAAGGTACTAACAAAAAATACTCACTTGTATTGAAGTGTGGATGCTGATGTCTTATAGAATATAATTAATTAAAAAGAAAAATTAATGATCAACACCACCAGACACTCCGTCGGCTGTAAATTCTACCAGACGCTTTACAGCTCGCAAGTGAATTATGTGACTGTTCCTACAATCTAAGGCCGTGATTTTTTTATGTGATGTTCATGTTCAGGGAACTGTAACAATATTTTTTGTAGCGCTCATACTTCAAGACAGGTGAGTAATTTTTGGAAAGTACCTTTAGAACCTGGTAGCTGAAAATTGGCCGTCGGCCCAGGCCAACATATATTTATACGTTACTAGTACCTACTAGCACTACTATTTCCCATACTTTTGCTTAATCTACGAATAGTGGTGGGCACCCTCACGGGCCACTGTGCACCCTTACGGGCCCTTTGTAGGGGCTGCCTAGAGGCTGGTGAAACAGTCGCCCACGTAATCCTGGAATGTGTGGGAGTAGCGGACCAACGGGCACAAATCCTACTAGGAATTAGGTCGCTTCGTAAAGCCTGTGAATTCCCCAGGAGGATTCTGAGCTTCTGGTCGGAGCTGAGGTGGCTGGAATAGCCACCGACCCACACGCATAATGGGCAATCTTAGAACCTAAATGTGGAAATGGGAGCCCTTATCAACTATTAAGTAGCTAAAAAAAAGATGGTTGTGTCCCACAGGCAAGAAATTCGCGTTCCTAAAGTACCCGTTTATCCTAACCGCGGGTACGAAGTCCCTCGGCTTGTACTATGAGAACCGCATCCGCATGTACTCGGAGCGGCGCGTGTCGTTGCTCCACGCGGTGGTGGGCGCCGCGCCGCCGATGCCGTTTTTAAGGCTCAAAGTCCGACGCAACCACATCATCGATGACGCGCTCGTTGAGGTCAGTATACTTGTGGAACGTGATATATAATAAAGACAAAAGATTTGATTGTTTGTTTTGAACAGGCTAGCAACCCGCATTGGGCCAGCGTGATGGACTATAGCCCAAATCCCCTTGGTGTTTCGAAGGGAGGCCCGTGCCCCTCGGTGGGGACGTATATTCGATAGTAAAAAAAAATTAAAAATTAACAGGCTCCGACACTAGGGGGCGGAGGGGGGATCTTTGCTTTGTTTATTTTTGATGACATGGGGATGGTGATTACGTGAAAGAGAAATGTATGTTTACGTAAGGATGGAAGGGGGGTAAACGTGCTTACGTAATACTTGAACGGCCCCAAATTTGTACTTTTCCATTTTCACTTTTGTACTTTTCGTGCTTGAATGAATGAATGAATGAATAAATTCTTTATTGCACACGTAAACAAAAACAGAAGGGAAAATTTACATTAGTGCAAAGACGGCCTTATTTCTAAAAGAGATCTCTTCCAGACAACCCTTTGGCTGAAAGGAACCATTTTAAAAAGACTGAAGCGTAGCATTATTTTAGAGTAATGTAATGTTTATTTATAGTTGGAGATGGTAGCCATGGAGCGAGCCTTAGACCTGAAGAAGCAGCTGGTGGTGGAGTTCGAGGGCGAGCAGGGGGTGGACGAAGGGGGGGTCAGCAAGGAGTTCTTCCAACTCATAGTCGAGCAGATCTTCAACCCGGACTACGGGATGTTCACACACCATGTCGACACGCAGACTGTTTGGTAACACTTACTCAATACTACTATCCTATTATACTAATATTATAAACTAGCTTTTCGCCCAGGACTTTGTTCCCGTGGGATTTTTTTTTGTAAATTTTCCAATGTTTTAATAGTTATTCTTCTATTCGGGACGGAGAAAAATACAACAAATCAAAAACCATGAAAATCGGTCCAGCCGTTCTCGAGTTTTAAGTATTCGAACAAACCCGACTTTGTTTTATACAGGGTGTAAAGGACAGCTTAACAAATACTTAAATGGTGGAATCTACCCATAAATATGATGAGCTACACGTAATTTTTTTTTCCCGGAAACGTCAAGTTAAGGAGATATAGTTATTTACCTAGTTTGATGCTACGCAATGTACCGTGAAAACGCGCCCTGCGCGCGGTTCTCCCGCGCCGCGACGTTGTAAGAATGCGATTTACATTGCTGGTTTCCGTTTTTTACACTGTTATAATTGTTTTTTTGTTGGAAAATAGAGTGTATTAGAATAAATAATTTTATTTTAAAACAGAAAAAAATAATACAATTTACATGAAAAATTAATTAAAATCTAAGTATAGATTTAGTGGGTGAATGTGAAAAAAAGTGCGCGTTAGACGCATTGAAAATGATATGGTGGAGGACTCATTGTAAATGTTGGTGCACATCATCAGAAGACACCAAAGATGAAGATAGTGATTAATAAAACATGTTCCCGTTTTCGATTTTCTAATTTCTGACTACCTAAAGTTGCCTGGAAGAAATTGCTTCCCATAAACACATTTAAATGTTTCGAATCCCTGCTTCTCCGCGACCTCTATTTCACCTTTTGTGTTTAGTTATACAGGGCTTTAGGTAAATCTCTTTCAGCCTCTCGGGTGGCTAATCAGTCAATAAAACTGAACTACTTTCCCCAAGGAACATAGGTCAAAATACGAAAAGAAACTGTTGATCTCCCATACAAAATGCGCTATAGGCTGATGAAGTTAGTATGGGAGATTTTTTTTTTTCCGTATTTTGACCTATGTTCCTTGGGGAAATTTGTTCAGTTTTATTGACTGATTAGCCACCCGAGAGGCTGAAAGAGATTTACCTAAAGCCCTGTATAAATAAAAGAGTATAGTAATGTTTATCTTTTATTCCAGGTTCAACCCCACATCGTTCGAGACAGAAGCTCAGTTCACTCTAATCGGCATCGTACTGGGTCTCGCGATATACAACAACATTATCCTCGCAGTCAACTTCCCAATGGTCGTCTACCGAAAGCTGATGGGCAAGAAGGGATCCTTTGAAGATGTCGCGGACTGGAATCCTGTGAGTTTTGTCTTTTGTTTCTAGATTTTTTGCATCTTATTTCTTTCGCTAGGTGGTGCTAGTTGGTTATTCTAAAAAGTCTATGTACCAGGCGCGGTCCGAAGGGGGGGGGGTCACAGGGGACATGACCCCTCCCAAAATCTAAGCTCGAATTGAAAAATCTCAAAAATTTGCCAAATAATAAAAGGAAATTTCTAGCTATCCCCTAACAGCGATAAATTTATAGTTGCTGACATCAAGTGGTGTTTTTATGAACTACGTACGATGGCCAAAATAACTTGGAAATGACATCTAGTTTAGAAACAAGGAACTGAACTACGTAGTTTTGGTAATTCTAGCAAAATCGATATGCGTCGTTATGATAAAGATTGTATAATAATATTCTAATAATGTAATTTGTCGGTTTATTGTAAAGATTCAAGATAAAGGCTGTCTACTTAGTTGTGAATTGGGTGAGTGACCCCCTCCAAAATTTCAGGCTGCGACCGCGCCTGCTATGTACAGATTCAAAGCGCTCGTAGCTCAGGTTGAGCAACGTCCACAGAGGCAGGGAACCTAATGGGTGACTAAAGTGGCAATTTATCACGAGCGTTTTCGTGCTTCAAATGGCACGTTAAGCTGTCGGTCGCGGCTGTTGTCGATTGACTACAGTCGTTAATACCGAGGCAGAGGCCATTTTGCCGGTTTGAAAACTCTGACACGAGGGTTAGTCAAGTTCGCCACAAACTTGACTATACCTACACGATAAGAAGACAAATCAGTAAAGTAAATAAGTGTATGAAAGAATAACCATACGTATGTAACCATACATGTTTGTAACCCTTACAGCAAACCAATTGCGGCCATTCGTTTTTTTTATTTAGCTTATATTTTCCCTAATGCTAGGCAAAGGCCTCTATGCATTCATAAGCGATACGAATTTGTCCCGTTGAGACAGATTGCCATTTTGTAATATGCTTCATATTTAGCTTCATTTACCTGCTGCCCTATCATACGCAATGAGACTTCACTCTATTGAGAGTTGATTGCCAAGGAAACCATAACCTTCAATATAATTGTAGAAGTTTGCATTTCCTTTTTTTTGGCCCATACTTTTGCATTCGATTGACGTTGACAGCTGATCTTAAATTGCTAAAAGGGCACATGTCCAAAAAACGCATGAGAAATGAAAACTTATCTGAATACAAATAGGATCCATTTCCCTTGTGTTGATTCGGAAGTCTATACTCTCATGAGAGAGGAGTTTCATTGCGTTTGCTAGGGCAGCAAGTACTTAAAATGCTTTTAAAACACATTACGGGCCCTTTGTTTTATAAAAGCATCCAATAAAAGAACCCGTTATAATATGTTTCAAACTTGCGAGGATCTTAAAAACCTAAAGCTTGTGTTGTTCAGATTCTGTACAACGGGCTGAAAGACATGCTGGAGTACGAAGGCAGCGACCTAGAGGAGGTGTACTACCAGACGTTCAGGATTTGCTACCAGGACGTCTTCGGCAACAACATCTTCCATGATCTCAAAGATAACGGAGACTCTATATTTGTAACGCAAGAAAATAAAAAGGTGAGTTTATCACTTATTCGTAATCCTAACTACGCTCCAGATAACGTATTTTTTATTTTATTTCCAGCGAAACTTTCAGCTGGCCTGGCTATCTAGCATCAGATTTCACAAAAATCTGCAGCCTTATAACTTTTTAAAAGTCTTGGAATTATGTGGTTTGGCCTGTAAAATTCCGTGCCTTTAAATTGGAACAATGTCGGGGTGTGTGGAGTCATAAAATTTTATCAGGTGGTTCACCCTGCTGACTTCTTTACTTGATAATGGCGACTTTGCCATTCTCTATTTTAATACTCATTAAAATACTCGGACATTGGCAAAAACCGTGGACGCTATCTTATCAAGAATTGAATGTCAACGAGTTCCTCATTTTGACTCGTTGCGCCATTACAGATGCAATGCAGCTGCAGTTGTTAGTAGAATCGACCTGCTGTTGTCTCGCACTTCGAAACTTATCTACTTATGAAAACATTGTTTCAGGAATTTGTAGATTTATACGCGGATTTCCTTCTAAACAAGTCAGTGGACACCCAGTTCAAGGCGTTTCGTCGCGGCTTCGTGATGGTCACCGACGAGAGCCCGCTCGCTGCTCTCTTCCGGCCCGAGGAAGTCGAAACTCTAGTCTGCGGCAGCAAGGTAAAAGAAACTTTATTTTTAAATGTATAAGGTTCACTTTCGTACTGCTACATAAAAACGTGTACGCATAAATTCTTAATTATTTTTGGATTTAAGTTTGAAAGAGCACCCTACGCTACAGTGTACCTATAGGTAGGGCCTGCACTACCTAAGTTTTTGATGTGGTCAGACTATTATTTAGTGTTATTTAGGAAGGTTTAAAGCCCACGTTTTGGAGCCCTTCGATAGCTTCTCGTAAACCCATAAATAACTTATGTAACCCGTTGACGGCCAGTTTGGTCGAGTGGTAGTGACGCTGCCTCTTGATCGGCGGTTCCTGGGTTTGATTCCCAGTCGGGGCAAATATTTGTGTAAAAATCAGATGTTTGTTCTCGGGTCATGGGTGTTCTTCGTGTCTGTCTTCGTGTGTTTCCAAGGGACCCACGACACAAGGAAAAACCTTAGTGCGGGCCTTTGAGTGTGTAGCGTTTATTTTTTATTTTTTTTTGTTTCATTCGGGAGTTAACATTTTTACCTGTCATTTGACACGCATGAAACGCACGTATCAGGTACGTTTTTGTTTACGTCGCGATTTTAAAATCCTTCTGTGTCTCATATCCCTTGTGAAATTCTGGTAACTGTGTAAACAAGTCAACAAAGAAAACTCACAACTGAATGCTCAAAAAAAAACTCAATGAAAACATGCGTCACATCTAGAATTTGTTTAAATTAGTTTTAGCATAAAGCACATTCAAACCACATTCGTTTAAAAATACCAATGTATTCCAGAACTTCGACTTCAACGAATTAGAAAAATCAACGGAATATGACGGAGGTTACACATCAGAGTCTCAAACGATAAAGGACTTTTGGAGTATCGTACATAGTCTATCACTGGATGATAAAAGAAGATTACTGCAGTTCACAACTGGCTCAGACAGAGTTCCAATTGGTGGTTTAAGTTATTTGAAACTGATAATTGCGAGAAATGGTCCCGACTGCGATCGCCTGCCTACTGCCCACACGTGTTTCAACGTCCTGCTGTTACCAGAATACGAAAACAAAGAAAAACTTCAAGACAGACTGATGAAAGCGATAAACTACTCGAAAGGCTTTGGAATGCTTTAACGTTCGCTTCCTCCAAAGGCCCTGGAACAAACAGATGATTGTTGTAAAGCCATGATATTGATGGTATCTTTGTAACATTACCTAATAATTAAAGTTTGTTTTATTTATACACGAGTATTCGACTTTTCATTTTTACGTAAGATAATAGCTATCGACTCAGGCTACAGTTGCTAATCCTCGTATCAACAGGGCAGGGGGAAACGTAACGCTCTAGCCTACTAAAATCCAAGATAGCAGACTTTTTTCTAGACAGATTCTCAGCTGGACAGTTGCTTAACTGGACAGTTTTTCAACTGAATGGAATATCAGAAGGACAGTTAAGTGATAAGTGATAAGGGCTCCCATTTTCCGCATGTAGGTTCTTAAGTGGCCCATTATGCGTGTGGGTCAGTGGCTATTCCAGCCACTTCAGCTCCGCCCAGAAGCTCAGAATCCTCCTGGGGATTTCGCAGGCTTCGCGGAGCGACCTAATGTCTGCAAGGATTTTTGCCAGATGGACAGTTACAAACAGTTGCGATAAAAAGAAACAGTATGGCGGATATTCATATTCACTTTCTGGGTTTTTGGGTTCGGTTTGACTTCAATAGGTCTTAATAGCCTATTGTTGTTGTCATCTTTATTGCAAGAGAGATACACCTAAATATCCGATGTCAATTATGAATCATTCATAATTGATCGTTAGGACGAAGGGGAAGACCGGGGTGTTTCAAGATGTTATTCGTGATTGTAATTACACGACAAAAAATAAAATACGTGAAAACGAGAAAATACATATTTATTTTAAAACTATCTATTAATAAACCGATATAGATTAGGAACTTTTACCGCTAAATGGTACATTATATTTGTAGGTCACTACGGGGTTTTCATTTTATGCAGCTTACAAAAAGCCTAATTCAGCGAGAAAGCGTGTTGGAACATTTTAACACTTCACAGCTGTCTGTCTCTCTCGCAAATTTAAATTTAAAATATCATCACGGACTTAGTTTACATTCTGATATTATTTTAAAAGAAAATTCTGATGGCTCCCCAAGGGGAGACATGAGTCCGGTTTCGACCTTGCTTGAAAAAATGTATTGAACATTGCAATTCTTCTTAATCTTCTTCGCGTTTCTTTCCCGTTAGTGGAAGTTCGCAGTCAGCTCCTCATATAGAATGGTAAAATGTGCGAGTAAGAAAGCTATAACGTGTAAAAGCGCGCTCCAAGCAGTGTAAGTTTTTCTAAATTGAATTATAAACTAGGTACTTCATAATTTTCCGTCAAGCAAGTATGTACAAAAGCACACGCCTGTATTCTAATGGAGTTGTGTTATTACACTACTGAGTAGTGTTAAGGATTCTTTTGAATTCTTTCTGGTGAAAACATGCTCTCATTAGAATAGAGGGCGCTGTCAGGTCTTACAAATTACATCGAGTGGACGCCCGCAACGCACGTGTTGTAATTTGAATGGGCGCCCATTGAGTCGACGCCCATCGTGTACAAAAATGTATGTAAAAGCGTACGCGTCAAGCTCTACTCAAGATTTCATGGACACTAAGGCTGCTTAGTTTTTTGCCGAGCGCCTATGTCTATATTTTATAATATTTTTAAAAATTGATGTACCAACAAAAAATAAAAACTACCGGTGGCATACCTATATAGTGTAAGAGCAATTAGGCTTTCCCAGACAACGTAGTAGGAACGTGCCCGGTTATAATGCAGGGATATGTTACACGTTATACAGTCAGTATTTGAGTCGCTGCATGTGTGGTATACCCATGTAACTCCTCAGTCATCATGTTACAGTCGCGTTTATCACATACTTTGTAGTCTAGGGAAGCCTTTAGTGTTTATTATGATTATTTGCATAAGAGTGGAAAACAAGTTTGAAGGACTTAAAAGTAATTTGACACTAATGGTGTAATTTGACCAATTTTTCAACTTTAAAAAATGGCGTCCCTTATATTTCCCCTAGAATCCAATGTTTTTTTATGGGATAGGCCTATATGAAGACTCTTAATTTACGAGATGCCTTTTGACATACTTATGCAAAAATGCATAACCTAAATCTCCCGTAAATAAGAGACTACTTAAATACTACTCCCGTTATTTACAACGAATAATGGTGCGAATAAGATTTTTATACGTGCCACTGTAAGAAGCTTCTATCAAGTTGAAATTGCTTATCTAGTAATATCTTTCTATAATGTATTATCAGGTGAAATTGTAGACGAGAAAGTAAGGGGAAGTTCCTTTTTATCCTTTCCGCAAAAATGAACCCACAGCCAGCAATTATAAGAAATATCTGCCCTTAGTAGGTATCTCGTTTCGAAAACTCACTAGCCCTGTTCTATCTTACTAAAATTGCTTCCTCCTAAGGAAATACAAAGCTTACTTACCCTTAGAATCTTCTTACTGCGACAATTTTTTTTTTTTTTTTAGATTATGTAAAATACAAAGAAAATAAAAAATACCAATTTAAACATTCTCATTAAAAAAGGGGTCTAGTCCATGCTTATATAAAATTATAAATAAATACAGGATGGTAATGTTAAAGCATGAAACACATGGGCGCTTTCGATCGATGGTGAAATTTATCACTACTGATAAAATACATCAAAGTCGCCATACTTTGAAGGTACGAAGGTAATCCAAGAATGAACGACCAATTGGCACTGTTCGGCGGAAATCTACATCATTGGTGGTAACCACACAAGGCTCGAGATTAAACCACACCGTAAGTACTAAACTTAAGAAGCTTTAGTTTTTATCTGAACAATTCATGCTCTAGCATTTACAACCTATTGTGATTATCTACAAAATGTCGGAATATCAAAAAGTTAACGGCGACTTTGGCATAAGAATCAGTAATAACTTACGTAGAATGGAAACTCCCGCTCCAGGCGCACTCAAGGTCACGATATTAGCCTACCGTCTGGGGGATGACTAAGTCATACAACTCAGTCGGGCTGTCACCGCCGGCGTCGCCGCACGCGCGTTTGCTTGTTTGTTGCTCCGAATACTAATTTACAATGAACCCAAACCACGTTATTGTACACATAATTCAAATTCGATGCCACACTTATGTTTTTTAACGTGCCCAAAGATGACGGGTTAAACTGCAGGGAAGAAAGCTAGTATCTTATATTTAGAAAAATTAAGAGTAAAATAATGATTTTAAAGTAAAGAAAATCTTATATTTTAGCGATATCATCTTTAGGCGCAAGCAATAATTTAATAGTAAGCAACCCTAGCAATACGGCTGGACGACAGCGGGGCGTCTCGCGAGGCGAAGGGGGAAGTAGGTATATAAATGGCGGCTTTTGGGAATCGGTCAAAGGAGTCTCCATTCTACGCAAGTTATTATTTATTCTTATGACTTTGATCCGACTAGCGCAAGTTTTGAAAAATGAGTGCTGCTTTTATAGTTGTAGCTGGTAGCTAAGCAGAAGATGAATCATTTAAATAATATTCCGTAAAAATGATTTAATTGTACACTCCTTGTCTAATTGTTTGTAATAACTTTGTTTATGCAGTAAATATATATATATATATATTTAAATTTGAATGTATTATTACAACTCTAAAGTGGCACTGCTTCCTCAAAACTTGCGCTAGTTCTTTTCATACCTACAGCTCGCACTAAACTAAGTGTATTGTAATCCGCGAAACTAGTTTTAGGTCGTAAGTTGTGCACAAGTTGGTAGACTACTGGAAACCGTACTACACTGTATTCTACCCGGCTTGTCCATGTCCAGTGCATATAAAACAATTAACAACAGAATATCAACTGCGGTTTGTTTGGCCCGAAATGCAAAGTCCTGCTGGGCTAACATGAACGTACCTACATAATTTTGTCATGTCGATATCGTACTACTGCCATACTGACGCTATGCCATAGAACGAGAGGATGGAACGAGATACTACATAATTATGTCACACGTCCATGTTAGCTGTGCTGGACCTAGTTATATTTCCTCAATGTATTGGACAGTATTTGTATGTTTTTTTATAAGTTGTGGCCAGTAAACCAATTATTTTGGTGTTAAATGACATACTTTCTACAAACATATCTACGAATTTCGATTGAGATCAAAACAAAAAAAAATATACACGAAACGATGGATAGGGAATTGGCACTAATACATTATAAGTTTTTTCAATGGTGTAGAAAACAGCATAGGTAAATATTCTAACGGAGCCATAAAATGGATATTAAAACAGAATGGATATTAAACAGATATTAACAGTATTAAAATAAGTATGTATTTGTGCTGTCTGTTGCTCTTGGATGTACATATTATGTGCGTGTATAAACGGTTTTATATTTTAGAAGGTATGAGCAGGCTAGGAAAATTTCATACGTAATGTGGTAACGCACAAATTAACAAAAAAATTATAAACGTTTGCTGCCTTAAGTGTGATCATGCTGCGCGTCCGATAACAACTCTTTTATTTTGCAAATCAATCATACATCGTAATGACACTTAATGCAGCGAATGCCCTTAGGCGATACTAATTAATTACGTCAAAAGGATTTAGATTACCTATGTCACCGCCATAAATGTTAATGTGCCAGACATAACGATAACATACAAATTTGTACGAAATAGTCCCCACCCACTAAGAGATTTCAAACATAACTTAGCTAATACATTTTGACAGCCTAAGATTTTTATGATGGCGACATCCACCTATTTACACTATTTACATGCAAAATTGAACCCTGCTTAAAAACAGCAGGGCGACTCTTAACACTAAACAACTGCACTACTGTGCTATGGGTATCACAAGAATCAAACTTAGACATAATAACCAGACTCATTATGCAATGCAGTCCTGTCCTGCTGCAAGCCAGTTGCAGTCTTATTAAATGACAGCTGAATTTAATGTAAAAAAGAAGTACTTAGTTTGATCGTTTTGACGAAAGTTTAAGTAGCAGTGTTTCGTGCAGTTTTTTTAGTGTAGTCAGCCTGCAGTGCTACTTGTGTTGGTGAGTGGGGTCAGCGCTCATAAAATTTTGTTTATCTCCATTTTCGCGGATTAATCCCTAGCCTTAGTGTAAATTAGATGAAGGCCTGTCGTGAGCTGACGACGGAGCGTAGCTTGACGGTGGTGACCGTGAGTGGGAAGGGACGGCGACAGGAGAGCGGCGGGCCACGCGGCTCTGTGATGGCAGTCTGTGGCGGTGACCCGCGGCGTATGCGCTGCCTGTACAACATAACGTGGAAATCAGTACTCAGAGCTTGTACAAAGGGAACATCGATGAGTGACCGTAGTGGCATTTTATCACGAATGTAGGTCCTAGCTGTTGTCGATGAACTACAGTCATTAAAGAAGGAGTAATTAAATAGACCTGTGTCGAGCATTATAAAAGGAAGGATTGATAATCGACCTATCTATGTCGAGCATCGCAGAAAGAAGGATTGATAATAGACCTGTGTCGAGCATCATAGAAAGAAGGACGGATAATAGACCTGTGTCGAGCATCGCAGACGACGGTAGCGGTAGTGATGGCGGAGGCAGCGGCCCGTTGTCTGGCGTGCTTCTCGCACGACAAGTAAAAAAGGATTGACAATAGACCTGTGTCGAGCATCGTAGAAAGAAGGATTGATAATAGACCTGTGTCGAGCATCGCAGACGCAGGTGACGGTAGTGATGGTGGAGGCAGCGGCCTGTCATCTGGCGTGCTTCTCCCACGATAAGGACAGAAGGATTGATAAATAGATCTATGTCGAGCATCGTACAAAGAAGGATTGACAATAGACCTGTGTCGAGCATCGCAGATGCAGGTGGCGGTAGTGATGGCGGAGGCGGCGGCCTGTCGTCTCGCGTGCTTCTCGCACACACAAATCTCCATCGAGATGTTCTCCTGCAGGTCGGCCGGGGCACTGCCGCGCCGGTGCGACCGCACCATCGACGCGTACGTCGGCGCCGCTACGCGTTCGATCTAAAACACACCACAACCTATAGCGCCACCAATTTTTGAATGCACCCTATCCCAGCGCTGCCTGTCGGCATAAAAGCTTACTAGTTACCGGCGGGCATCTCGAGTTCTGCCCTTTAAGTTATTTTTAATGACTATTTTGCCTTTTGTCTGTTTTAAGGGAATTACATGATAAATATCTGTAAAGTGCAGTGTTTAACTTCTTACCCGAACCGTTAGGGTTAGGTGCGCTATAAACCTAATGATGTAGCCGTGCGCTGGTTGCGAGCACAGGACGCAATATCTAAATCCACAACATGAGTGAGTGAGACGAACGGCTTTTTTTTTATTTGTGGCTTGGGGGACAGGGCTGTTTCGCATCCGGCAATGGCTGTTTCGCGACTATGTTAATATTTAGAATAGCTTTAGGTTGAGCAAAAGCTTGTATTGCCATGTCAAAATATCTCATAAAATGAAGTAAAAAATATTTTCAATACTTTCTTAAAAAAATGTCTTTATTGAAATTGAAATAAAAAAAAGGCATAAAGACGCATCTGCAAAAGGCTTCGTCACAACTAAAACAAAGCCAATCGGCAACACGCCTCGTCAAATTTAACCTTAATTATCAAACCTTAGCTGAGCAATCCTGAATATT
Source organism: Aproaerema taeniolella (assembly GCA_949987775.1). NCBI lineage: Eukaryota > Metazoa > Arthropoda > Insecta > Lepidoptera > Gelechiidae > Aproaerema > Aproaerema taeniolella. Next base: position 11,136,105 of record OX465243.1, read on the forward strand.
AATATAGAATTTGTACCAATTTTACATAGAACAATATCATCACTGAGGTAATAGCAATAGCAATAGCTCACCGCAGACTTATCTGACTGAATTTTCTACACAACTGGACACTGGATCGAGTGCGATATAAGGTAAGTGTTTCATTTTAGCAATAAATTGGCTTCAAAAGAACATCACCGACACAGTGGGCAATTGTATCCAAACAGTCTTGTTCAATAAAGACTGGTGTAGACTACGAAATGTAAAACTACATGCGTAAGACAAGAATTATTTTAGGCTGCAGTACTCACGAATCGTAAAATGTATCAGATTCTCAATAATGTCTAAAAGGACAAAACCTGAATGGTACAGCGAGCACCGCTGGCTGGTAGTTGGTCTTATAAAAGTTGTTCTTTCATGAGTGCTCACATCTTAAAACAATTGCCGCCTTTTTGTTTACATTGACACCGTGAAATTTGTATAATTATTATTAATTTTAAAATTATAGGCGACTAAACTGAACAATCTTTACCTTGGTATGTAAGTAATGGAAAAAAAAGTATAAAACACCTGCAATTATCTATATTGTGTTACATTTATCGCTCTTAAATGTCCTATTCTGGACTGGGAGTAAAAGAAAAACATAGAATGTGCCAGATGCCGGGTTTATGCTATGTTGTGGGCGAAAGGCTGACAAGCTTTCACTACTTAAATCATATATATTTCATCTTATAACCCTCTGAATTTTTTACAAGTGGCATCAAGTGGTTTTCAAACCACTGATGCTCTGTCTACCTTAACAGGGATTATAGGCGTGAGCGGAGCGTAGGTATATATTATGTCGTGATAAGAAAGGGTCATCAACGTTGAATTTTAGTTGACGCCAGAGAGAAAGCTGTCACATCAGAATGTCACTGTAGAAATATGGATAGAGAAATAACACCAAGATCGTAATTAAACAGACCTTACAAGGTGGCAGGTCAGAAATGTAATGTAGTGATAGATACTGTGAGGTAGAGTTTCGTGCAACGGAAGCTTAGATTAAAAGCTGTTCAGTTTAGTGGGATATTTAAATAAGTATTCCAAATTTTAACTTTTCTAACGTTGCTAAAATTTCATAGTGCAATGAGGCGGTTTGCATAATCTGCAGTAGGAAAACCATGGGACACACCTCACCTCGAAGCTGGCCTTGCGCCGGCGGCGGCGCGGCGCCGTCGTCGTAGGCTCGTGGCGTTTGCGGCGCGGCGCTGACGGTGCAGGAGTGCCGCCAAACAAGCCCCGCTCTTCGGCCACGCGAATCATGTATTTCGCGTCCAAACGGGTGATCTCCTAAGAAATTTATAGATGCTTTATTTTCAGAGCGGTTGACCTTTATTCGGCAAGTACTAAATTCTGTGACTCTCCCTATTAATTTGACACTTTTCATAGAAGCGTCGCTTTTTAAACGTTTTTGAGCGATCAAGCACATGTTCCGAGATTACCTCTAATAAGATTTCCAGAAATAGTAAATAGGCTGAATATAGGTACGCCACGACATTTTTTTTTTTAATTTTTTGATGTGGCATGTGGTGGGCGTTTTTGACGAAAACTCTTGGCGCTAAAAGGGTTAGTTGTAAAAACATTGTTTTACTTACCTTTCTTCGAATTAGGCCCAAATAACAGCCGTCTCGGTCTAAAATGTAATTAATATCCAAACCGTTTCCTAAATTTGGCAACATTCCTATTTCGAACAAATCACAATTTGGCACCTGCAATTAAAAGTTTCAAGTTGATAACAATGAAAATGAATTGCTGAGTAAGTAAGTAAAGTCACGAAAGGCACAAAACGCTAGTTTTTTTCTGGTCAATAGTCAACATTGCTATCATGGTTATCTATCAGTTCCAAAATAGAATGTCTAAAATATTTTATTTACTTATCAATTATTCAAAATTGAAATACGCTCGTGTTAGTGGAATTATCGCCTCCTTCCCCGCTTTAACAATCCTTTCCTCGTTGATACGACATTATATGACGCTAACTTTATTTATCGAAATTATCTCTCGTATAGCGTGTTCAGTGTAATGATACGCTGCGCTATAAAGGCATGTGACCTCCCGCTGCCAATTAAGCAAGCGGCGATCTAGAGATTGTTTGGCAGAAGGAGGACATGAAAATCTGTTTTACATCAGTTTTGCATTTCAGCTGTCTGAGAAACAAGTTATTACTCGGGGGAAAACAACTTTTAAAAGTTAAACTTGCTTACAGATACATCCGGACTGTCCATATCAGGGTTCCTCGGAAAATTTCTTTCCTCTAGTTTTGGTTCTGGAATAGGCCTGCCTTTGGTTGTACCAGGCCTTGAGTCTAGGTCAGGAGGGGGTAGCTTCCGTAAGACGAGTTGCTTGTCATCATCGCTAAAGGGTCTAATTTTTTTCATAGGACACTCATCAGAATCAACCGTGACACAAGACTCATTTCTTTCGATGATGTCAGACCGAGATATGGTATTCAAAGAAGACATGGAGTCTTCGACTTCCATTGGGATCACCGATGGCGCTTGAGACATATCCTTGGACTCCTTCACTTTTGGCTGCAAAACAAAAACTTAGCAGTAACATCAAAGTTCCAAGTGACACAATGAATGCTACACATAATAAAGTGACCGTGTACAGGAGAGATTGAAATTGATAATTTGAGTCATAATGATTTGCCACGTTAAAAACGTATGAGTCACCGACTTCAATCCCAACAACATTTCGCACAAAGTATTGCTTTTTCTATAAATATTTGCCCCGACTGAGAATCGAATCCAAGACCCAGCGGATCAAGAGGCAGCGTCATTTCTCGACCAAAGCGGCCATTTTCCTTTTGAACTCTAATAGCCACCATTGACACAAATCTTGTATTTTGTGAAAGTTAACTCCAGTTAATTGATCTGTACTAAGCAGACCTGTTGGTGGTCCTTATGCTTCTTTCGCAGCAGTGCGTGTCTCTCCCTTGCTAAGCGGTTTGCCTCGGCCACGGCGCGAGTGACTTGAGCTTGATTCTCTGCTTCCAGAGCAGAGTGCGTCTCGTATAGAATCAGTTGTATCTGTACACAAAACAAAAAAGGATTCCTCAATTACGCGTCAAATCCATTTGTAAACATCATTCAAGTCTGCAAAGTGTCACCAAAGGTTACCTACTAATAAAACTGCTTGTCGTGCTTACTGTTGTCGGTGCTAAAAGCAGTATGCCAAGCTTTAAAATAATACCTAAAACTTTCGTAAGATGACTTTACTAAAATACCTGAGGCTTTGAAAGAAGTGTTTTCAAAGTTTTCTTCTGTTCCTCCAAGATGGACTGCACTCGCGCCTTACCACTGCTGTTGATCTCAGACTCCGTGAGAATCTGTCATCAATTACCGATTATTTATTTACCGATTTGCAGTTAAAAGTACAGAGTTACGTTTAATAGGCAGGTGATACCGGTTAGTACCGGTTTGGAGGACACGATTTAGCATAATTTTTAAGTATTTTCAGGTGCTTCTAACTTCAATGTCGCGTGCTTGCCTTTATAGGTCAAATTTAGATCATAATTTTGAATTCCGATTAATTGTTCATCACACCGAGGCACATTATCTGTCCTAGCGGTATTGTAATGTAAAAAACGCTTCTACAACTTATGTCTTACTGTAGATAAGTGGTACTTTGTTCCGAAACATTAACAAAATTCTGTCATTTGTCTTTAGAAACCGATTAGTCACGTCACAGTGTAGAGTAGAAATTTGGTGAAGTAGCCAGGATAGTAATAGTTGCTCACAGATTGGTGAGTCACAGTAGGCTCCATATCCATATTGACAAAACCGTAAATTGCTAAACTAGTCAATAACCAAACCATTATCCAATATTTAATGGAAATAACCATACCTCCAACAAAGCCAAGTCACCTCCCCTACCGCAGACCAGGTCAATAGGATCAGTCACAGCTGAGTATGAGTTTGGTGGAGTGGCCAGTACTGCCACGACTTCGTCCAGAGCGCTGGTTACGTTTGGGGTATCGCAGTACACTGATTCACTGTACACGGACACGGGGGCGTCAGACTCCATAGCCACTGACGCTTCGATCCCGAGGTGGCGAAGAGACTCCACGTAGCTTTCCACTCTAGAAAAAATATCATTTAGATACACTGCACTATGTAGATTACCTTTTAATTGCTAAATTAGTAGTAAACCTCCTTTTGATCCAACGTTTCTAGTTGCAATCGGGATAATGTTTACGCAAAAGTTTGCACTGACTTTTTAGTGTGACTCAAAGAAACACTACTTAATTGTAGTTTTACTTTTACTTAATACTTAGTTATAAGATTATTATTATTGTTGACAATGATTGTAGGTAATAGCAGTGAATAAAGTTTTTATCTATCTATCTATCTACATGGGAAGTATTTCAGCGATGCGTTGTGGTCTGGTGCAGTGTGAAGTATTATGTAATTAAGATAATCTGGTAATCCTGTAATATTGGTGGTATTTTTTTAGCTATGGTAGATCCTGAAGCTGTTGTCATACTTACTTTTACCAGCTATACCAGCATACTTACTTGTCTCCAGCACCAAATACAAGTAGCTTGCCCAGTTCAGGTATGGTAGGTCCAGATGGCGACTTTGTTCGAATGACTGCTGCCAATTCCTTGAGCTGGGCGGCGAGGTAAGCGGAGCAGCGTGGAGAAGAAGCATGCGTCTGGGCCACCACGCCTCGAAGCTCGTTGACTCGCAACGCGCGGCACAGTATAGACGCTCCTTCACAGAACTCACGCTCCTAAATGCGAAAATGAACATCACGTTGTACACGTCAAATAAATGAAGGAAGGAGAACATTATCACCAAAATCCACAACAATTATTCTTACGAGTATCAAATTCCTACCTGCAGAACAATGACGCCATCTTTCACAAGCTCCAGTTGACCGATACTTGCATCTGGCCTTGGTCGTAGTGTGATAAACCTACAATTAGAAAATTGCGCATAAAATTTTACAAACTTTCCTAAAAGACAAATCACACGGAAAAGTTTTGTAGATGTGACGGAAAATGCATACAAAGAAGCCATGAACTAGCAACTCTTCCGATAATACGTAGTTATGTTACTGTTCACGTAGCAGCTGAAGATAAAACAAGTCACCATCAATGGTTTTCATTTAGGATCTTAGTCGCGAATTGTTTAAGCAATACTTATAAGATCTATCTAAGCTGAGTTACCTTGGGCAAACTCGATCGAATCTATATTCCCCCGCGCACAGTTGACGAGACTTGCTGTAAGAATATCCAAGTTCGTGCAGGCGTTTCACGAGCGAAGCTATTTTCCTGCAGAAGAAAATAAACAGAAAAATCAAAAGAAGATTCGGTCCCCTAAAGATTAAGGTGCGGTTTTGATAGAAATAGCCAGATTTCTCGTAATTTATGGTTCGACCTGTTTTCGGGTCACGATACGAGTAAGAGTAGACAAGATTTTTTTATTAGCCATTGATAAAAAAACTGGGCAAAGGCTTCGCCTCGTTAACCACCTTCTGGCGGCATTAAAAGCATCTAGTTCGTCTTTCCACCATTCCTTGATCGACCCCAGTCAGAACGCTCTTCGGGTGTAATTCTGTCGTGATATGCAATGGTCTGGGTGCATTCTGCTCTCGTGACCCGCTCGTTCCCATTTTAGTTTGGCAGAGCTTTTTCCAACATCCGCGATTCCAGTATTTGAGCGCAAGGTGGTGTATCAGACTCTATCCATTCTCTTGATGGCCAATATGCTGCGCTCCGTCGTTCTTTATTAGACCGCGAGTTTGAACATTTGTGAATCTATCAATGACCAAGTTTTTGTCAATTACCTATATCACACAGATCTTTTATCAAACAAATTAACGCATATGTTAATTATTTGCTCTCTTCATGTAGAAATCTAAGCGGTTAAGTTTTTTTGTACGTCAGGAGAAGTAACTAGGCATACTTATTGAAAAGAGAGCTTACTTAGTCTTGAAGGTGTTGACCCAGCCTGTGACCGTTTGCTTGTGAACGCAAGCCATCACCCGCTCGTCGCGCAGGTGGGCGGGCAGTAACTCTGACAATCTGTGGAATTCATTTACAAAGGGACATAACATTGGAAACACAATACAACACAATATTTATTGTAAACGAATAAATGAAATACTTATGATTTCTACTAACCCAGTAAAAGGTAGTGTTACAATAGCACTGCATGCAGTGACAGATTTTTTCTTACTTTAATTCGGGGTGTAGAATCAAATCAATCCTACTTTTTGATAACTTTCCGACAGAAAATGATGAAGTTATTTTGATTAAACCAAACCTTTATCTTTACATGCTAATATATAAAACAGGATTGTGTCACCATTAAATTAATTAAAAATACTCCCACTGAAGGAGAGGAATTTACTCAACAATGCTAGGATAATCCACAAGCCACGTAATAAAAAATACGTAATTTCCACAGTAAAAATTTCTTGGGGATCCCTTCTATTACACAACAGGAAGAACAAAAACAACATACTCAAAAGCCTTGTTCTTGATGCGGATCCTGGCAATAGCGGCTGCGAAGTGGACCCTCTGATCCCAGATGGCATTCTCGACTTCCTTGAATGGGTACCCGGCTTCCGCCAACTGCACTACGACCTGCTCGATCTCTCCTCGGGCGCGCGCTGACCAGCGGCGACGGGCCAGCTCCATGAGGAACAGCCATACAATCGGACGGAAGTTCAGGAACTACAGGAAAATCAAGGTACGTATACTTCGTTTCTATATTTTCATTTTCTATACCATGGGATAATCCAGGTACCCTTGACCATGATCCAGGATTTGGTAGGTCAAATCTTGTGGTGTTGGTGTCTCACCTTCGTAACCCTGATATCTTGATTTATGTATACACGATGGATCACGATGTTTGCCCTCAGGTGCTGTTGTTTCTATGTTCCAAATACTCAATGTAAAAATTGTAAAATTTTCAAATTACCAAAGTAATCCAGTGAACGAATATTTCTGAGCCGTCTTTTCTCAACTTACATAGGTTGATTAAGGCTTCTTGCTGTTCTGTCTCAGTAGTTTAAGGTAAAGCCTATTCTCCAAGGAAATGAGAAACTTCCATACATACCTAATTGCCAAAAGCAAGCAGGCCGATACAAATTAGATAGCGCGATAGATAGCCGAAATTGTATCTGCGTTAAAAAATATGTATAAATCAATTCCTACCATTTTCTCGAACAACATTACTTTTACTCATTTTTGTGCTGAGTGCCCTGCTACAATCACAAAGAATTACTTCGGTCACGTAACGTTACGAGTTATACGATGGGCCTTTTTTAAGGCTATTGGTACGCCAAAACTAAGCTGCTAATGGTTATTATTCAAAGGATGAAAATCGGCACGATTGTGAACTTTAGGCCATATGAATCAATTCGACCCGTAGCACAAAAAATATTTTGACATTGGAAATGTCTTTTCGTTCGCTCCATAGGCTCCGATTTCACGAAAAAGTGCGATCCCCTTATATCTCGGAGAGTTGTGAAGGTATGATATTCAAAAAAGATTCGAAAGACGCTTATTTACGAGAGCTTTAAGATGCAAAAAAAAATATTCGAGAAAGTCAAAAACGAAAAAGTTATATAAATACTGTAAAAAAAAAATATTTTTTCCGAATTTTTGATTTTGGCGCTCGATATTTTGGAAATGAAGAATGATATAAAAAAATTAAACCTAAAACAAAGACGATCGGGTTAAGGGTTTTTTCCTGTAGCCTAACCTTTTTAAAAAAAGGCAAAAAGTCAGAACGACATTTTTTCGAATTCCGTAGATTCATTTCCAATGTGCTCGATAGTCTGTGAGACACGAAATCTGTGAATTTTTTTCCCTTATTTTTTTTTTCCTATACAAAAAAGGAAGACGTTACAACCGTCTCTTTTTTTTGTTTTATTTGGTGCCGGGGTCAAATTTATTTATATGACCTTAAGATCAATCGTGCCAATTTGCATGCTTTTAACACCATTAGTAACTAAGTATTTACCGAATTTCCGCTAGCACTATTATTTTGTCATCTTAACGAACCTACAATAACCTGAGTTTTTTTATAAATTACGATGTTATTTTTTTTGAATTTACTGGTTGACAAGCGCGCAACATTGCCAGGAAAATTAAAATACAAAATGCGTGTATTAGAAAGACAGAAAGTTATCCGTTTTCTTACTGCAAATCTTACATTGCCCATTTACTTTAAAATAAGTTATTACCAAGTTTTCTAAACATTACGTCAAAGTGTACAACCACAATTACTTACTCGAGAATAGTTTATAAAGAACTGTACATCGTCTATCGCCTGATCCAAGATGGTTTTATCTGTAAGCATAAAATGTAGAGTTTTATTTCCGAAAGAACTAGAAAAATAGCAGTTTATTTGAGTCGAAATCGCGTGTCTGTATGAATAAGTAGATACATATTAAAGACCTGGAAAATGTGGAATTGGATAGGTATTCTTTTTGTTTTTACATGTAACATGTCACGGAAGAAAGCTGGTACACGAAACTATTTGCATACAAGGATCTTGTCGTGCATAAATTACATACACACGTAAAAAAAGAATGTCAAAAGACAAAGAAACAAATGATTTTCCCGCGCTAGGATATTGGTTATGTACAGATACAGCATTGGTTTGTTTTACAATACAATACTCTTTATTGCACACAAAAAAAACATAAAAATTGGTTTGTTTTACCGTAACGTAGGTATATAATTTTCAAAAAGTACCTATCTGTGTGACGAAATTTGTTTCCATATTTACAGCATTGGTTTGTTTTACCGTAACGTAGGTATATAATTTTCAAAAAGTACCTATCTGTGTGACGAAATTTGTTTCCATATTTGTAGGTACTTACGGAAAACAACTCTTTAATAAAGCGGGCAACTTAAAGGTTGTCACCATGCCGTGTAATTGTTAACTCATCTTTAATTTTTTTTGTAATTTCAAATTTTTGTATCTTCTAAATATATAAAAGGAGAAACTGACTGACTGACTGACTGACATATCAACGCACAGCCTAAACGGCTAAACGTAGGCACTTGAAATTTAGAAATTTGGCATGCAGGTACCTTAGTAAACTTAAAGCTTAGTTTGGCATGCAGGTACCTTAGTAAACAGGATATTGCAAAATTCCCACGGGAACGGGAGTTAGCGGGAAAAAACTTTTGTATGTAAAAATCTAAATCACGTAAAATAGATGTTTTCAATCTGTGTACTCTGTACAAAAAAAATTAACACGCAAACGAAGTTGCGGGCATCAGCTAGTTCAATATAATATTCAAAGCATTCTTTGCCTTTTCTTCGATACTGCTAATAAAATGGCATGTTTGACCTTCGGCGTTTTTCGATGTCGTGGAGGGCGGTCGATCTAATAACATGCTATCGATCAGTTATTGAAAAAAGGGTTGACTGAAAGCTAGTAGTTTATTATGTAGATAGATACCGGGCACGAATTTGCAAGTCATGATGATGGGTAAAGTTCATGAAAAGTGCAAATTGTAAGGTTGTTACTTTTTCTTAGCTCGTGATAAGGCAGGCAGACCGCTGAGATAAGTATTTCTAGAAGTAGAGATACTTATTGTGTAGGTAGGTACGTATATGAAAACGACCATCATCGACGAGAATCGAGATTATTAAATATGATTTTTCACTTAGTTCATCCAAAAATAACAGCATACGGGTGATTTTCAACAACAGTACATTTTTGTCTAATTTTTGTGGAAATCTTTGTATGATCGAATTCTATATCAATAAATATTGCATATGTTAACCAATACAAAAAGCTTTTATAGTTTGACAAAACATTTCAAATATCCTGTATACTTTATTACTTATTCAAGCCACAAAAATTGACAAGCCACAAAAATAGATATTAGGACACAAAAATTGATAGTAATGTCACAAAAATTGACGATTGCCACCAAAATTAGAGTTTAAGGTTACTATGAAAAAACAAACAACATTATCCACAAAATGTATTGTCTGGCAACTATAAATCAAAAAAAGAGTGAAAAAAGCCTTTCTTCTTTTACTCCGACACCTGATAACCCACCCCTTTAAGAAACAAAAAAATTGTAAACGCAGGTCAAAATTAGGACAAAAAGCAATAAAAAATAAAGAATCTTACTGTCTAACGTTAATAACAAGTATGGACTTTAACTCGAATAACTTATACAAATCTTCTTGAAGCCACAATAACATTTAGCAATATTTTTCTTATAAATACACTAACTGTCTCACTTTATTAAATAGTCTTCAGCAATCATCTTGATTACTTATAAATCTTCTAACTGTCTCACTTTAATAATCAGTCTATTCTTGAAGTCACAATAACTTTTAGCAATCATCTTATTTATAAATATTCTTTCTTACTTTAATGAACAGCCTGTATTTAAAGTCACTATAACTTCTAGAAATTTTCTTTCTTATAAATATTTTACCTGCCTCACTTCATTAAATAGTCAACACTTAACGCCACAATAACTTTTGGCAATTATCTTAATTATAAATCTTCTAACTACCTCACTTTAATAATCAGTCTATACTTGAAGTCACAATAACTTTAAGCGATCATCTTAAATATAAATCTTCTAAGTGTCATACTTCAATGAACAGTCTGTTCTTAAAGTTAAAATAACTTTTAGCAATTTTCTTTATTATTAATCTACTAACTGTCTCACTTTAATAATCAGTCTATACTTGAAGTCACAATATTTCTTAGCAATCACCTTAATTATAAATCTTCTAACTGTCTCACTTTAATAATCAGTCTATACTTGAAGTCACAATATTTTTTAGCAATCACCTTAATTATAAATCTTCTAACTGTCTCACTTTAATAATCAGTCTATACTTGAAGTCACAATAACTTTAAGCAATCATCTTAATTTTTAATCTTCTAACTACCTCACTTTAATAATCAGTCTATGCTTGAAGTCACAATAACTTTTAGCGATCATCTTAATTATAAATCTTCTAACTGTCTTACTTCAATGAACAGTCTGTACTTTAAGTTACAATAACTTTTAGCAATTTTCTTTCTTATTAATCTACTAACTGTCTCACTTTAATAATCAGTCTATACTTGAAGTCACAATAACTTTAAGCAATCGTCTTAATTATAAATCTTCTAACTGTCTCACTTTAATAATCAGTCTATACTTGAAGTCACAATAACTTTAAGCAATCGTATTAATTATAAATCTTCTAACTGTCTCACTTTAATAATCAGTCTATACTTGAAGTCACAATAACTTTAAGCAATCGTCTTAATTATAAATCTTCTAACTGTCTCACTTTAATAATCAGTATATACTTGAAGTCACAATAACTTTAAGCAATCGTCTTAATTATAAATCTTCTAACTGTCTCACTTTAATAATCAGTCTATACTTGAAGTCACAATAACTTTAAGCAATCGTCTTAATTATAAATCTTCTAACTGTCTCACTTTAATAATCAGTCTATACTTGAAGTCACAATAACTTTAAGCAATCGTCTTAATTATAAATCTTCTAACTGTCTCACTTTAATAATCAGTCTATACTTGAAGTCACAATAACTTTAAGCAATCGTCTTAATTATAAATCTTCTAACTGTCTCACTTTAATAATCAGTATATACTTGAAGTCACAATAAGTTTTAGCCATCGTCTTTGTTATAAATCTTCTAACTGTCTTAGTTCAATGAACAGTCTATACTTAAAGTTACAATAACTTTTAGCAATTTTCTTTCTTATAAATCTTCTGTCACACTTTATTAAAAAGTGTATACTTAAAGTCACAATAACTTTTAGCAATCTTAATTATCTTAATTAAGTATACATCTTATGTCTTACTTCAATGAACAGTTTGTCCTTAAAGTCACAAAATTGTTTAGCAATTATTTTATAAATCTTGTAACTGTCTTACTTCAATAATCAGTATATACTTAAAGTCACTACAACTTTCAGCTTTCTTTTTTTGGTATTTTTCTCATATTGCTTGTAACTTAACTGGGTCACTTTTATTTTTTTCTCTTCTTTTCCTATCTACGACTCTTTTTCTTTCTTATTTAGTTTCTCTATCTTATTTACTTCTTTTCTTTGGATTCCTGAAACATTAATTTCTTTACTTGTGTATCAACTTAATAGAAAGACATGAAAAGCAAAGTCATTCTGCAGATTTGTATTTATTATGATGGTACAGGGTCAACAGCACATCATGCTATCCAAAACTGTCAAGTTTGTTCAATCGATTTTCAATTTCATCTCCAAGTCTTAGAATTTACTATTCATTGGGGAAATTTGACAGTTTGTGGTAACCTGATGTGCTGTTGACTGTACCTAGCTACTAAACACTCCACCAGGACACCAGTATGATGGCGATTCTTATCTTCATCGTGAATTTAGGTCGTTTCGAAAGTAACTTAATATTAAGTTCTAATTTTTGTGTTCTCATTGCAATTTTGCTGGATTAAAAAATACCACAAAAACCACAAAAATTGACCCACAAAAATTGAAATTATGTAAACAAAAACAAATTCAACAAAAACTACAATAAATACAACAAATGAAATCTAATAGGTCTATATGTATACCACAACTCTATATTTTAAAAAACGAATCATATAGATATTATTAAAGAGAGTATACATAATGAGACCACAAAAATTGAACTTTTTTTGTCCGATAATATTTTTAGGTGTTACTTACATTTTTGGCGGGAAAACGCAGCAACTTTACACACTTTCTTATTCACATAGCGTTGGTTCCCGACTGACTCAAGCGATTGACATTAGTGTTGTGCTTTAGTGTTCAATAGTTTAGCTCGGAGTAATCTTTTCATCAAAACCACAAAAATTGTATGTTTTGCTGGGACACATATGTTTTATGCCATATCAAATTAACTGTGACACTAATTACAAAAAACAAAATGATATTGTCAAGCTATGACTATATTGATTGAAATGAAACTATAAATTAAATTGATCTGAGAAAAATGACAAAAATAGAAGTCGAAACATTATATAAAACAGATTGGGGACAGGCCAGCAAAATTGAAAATACGGTTTAGATGATTATTTTATATTATTAAATAAATCTTTTTTGCTAATGTAAGCTTGTCTTCACAAAATAGAAATTACCTATTTTATGTAGAAAAAATATCTGATTGATATCTTTCAAAGACAACACGATTTTCAGCAAAGACACTCAAAAATGCTGTCTGGGAAATTGACCCATACCTAGAACGAAGAGTAACTAAGCTATTTATTCGAAAATTACAGAATTTCGTAGTCTTGAGTCAATTTTCTAATGCCAAAATTGCAAGATCACGTTCTATTGTAAGCCTATTTCGTTTGGAAGTTTGCTTTATCTTTGGGGCGATGTTATCGCGATGAAAGTTAAATAGCACCTTGCCAGCACTACCTAACAGGCTGTAAACTAGTTTCGAAGTATTCCAAGGTATAGTTCAGTTGGCGTGTGGTAATTTACAGCCGCGCCGCGCTGACAGTCTTCGTGACACTCTCTACCGAACTTTCGCTTTTTCAGACACTCATATTTACGAGCCTTTACGGCTCTGCCTCGAATTTTTTACTGATTTATGGCAGCAGATGACACGCAGTCGTTTAAAACCAAGATATTAAACTTTTCGTTTTTAATGCGTTTATAACTTTATTGGCTGTTTGATCCTTGAAATTGTGGTTTTTTGTGCATTTTTAGTTGATGAAAAGTTGCAGTGATATAATGTAACGTTTTAAAGACAAAATCTATGTCAATGTTAAGATTGACATATAGTTCTGTGCCGAACCTATCATTTGCTCTATACACCCCGCTGATTATATGGGGCTAATACTAAAAAGTACTTACAACGGAACACGTCATAGATGACAGAGTAGACACACCGCATTTCATGTTCATCAATGAATTCAACTTCCATTGGCGGTTTGAACAGCAACCTCGCCGCTTTCAATACCTGTTGTACAGAATTGTTTAATAGTTAATTTTACTATTAGAATCATTTACTTTTTTGGGTTTTCAAATCTGAAACTTTTCTCGTAAGTTGCATCTATACACAACACAAAATTGTGAAATACGGCTTTTGATGATCAAAGAAGAGTCTTTTACAAGTGGTTCCTCGGACCCTTTAGATCATTTTACGAAGAAGAGCCATCGTAATTGGTGACAAATTGTTGATTTTGGGTGTGTGAAAAGTTCAGCCGGGTCCATCTTATTTGTTAAATAACCTGAGCGAGGTCCCACGCAGGTCCTGGTGTAGTCCTAACGGCGACGGGCGGCGGGGCGTGTGGGGTCTTCGGGTGAAAGACCACAGTCCACGGCGCCCATTCCTCATGGGGCTCTTCCACCACCCTCCCCTGTGTGTTTCCCTCCTCGCTTCTGTTCACATGTACAATATTTAATTATTTATATTTAGATCGTTAAAATGTATTTTAAGTCTTTTGATGTTTCGAACCGCCTTTTAGTAGTTCTTGACAAATTTACCTAGTTGAAAATTCACAAATCGTCTATAAGAAAATATAGAGGCTGATCTGTAAAATAACGAGCCACCATGATATGTACAGAACATCTGTATTTGCGAAATAGTTATTAGGCGGGTACCTAAGTATTTATAACAACAGTTTTCCATATTTCAACAATTGACAATTCCGATTTCACAATCTTGTTCGTTTAGGAGCTGGATTGTTAAATAATAATCCAACTTAGCATTCAGATTATATTATTTACCTAAACAAATCATTTACTTACGATCGCCTATTTTTTGGAGAGAATTTAGTTTCGTCTCGTAAGATAATTAGTAGCATCACAATTCAATCGTGATTTGCCAATGTCTGAGTATTATAGGGAATCAAAATTTAAAAAAAACATACAGAATAGCGAAGTCGCCATTATCAAGTATAAAAAAATCCTTAACGGGTTTTAGTACGTCTGAGCCGTTGATTAGCAGGGTGCACGCTAGAAGTATCGGGTTGAGGATGACGATTTTGAAGCACTAAGATGTTACGACCCCACCCCCTACCCCCTAGTGACTATTCTAGTCACATAACAAATATCTAGGTGACCGAGCGAGCGCCAAGCAGCTTGGGCAAAAATGTTTTCGTTTTCCTATGTCTGTCAGAATGTCAGGCTGTTTTCCTCTAAAGGTCACATTTCTCAACCAACTCTCGTGAAATGTTGTAAGCAGGTTGGACTTAAAAAAAATGTTTTTTTTTTTTTTTTTAATAATGAAGCCATGTAAGTAATGGGGGCTGTAAACGTAAAAATACATATTTCGATAATTTTTACTCGCGAGGTCTACAGCTAACAGAGCCACTAGTATAATTAGGAAGGTATAAAGAGCAGTGGCGGTTTCTTGGGGATCCATTATTTTTCCCGATACAATGATGCTCCAGCCACGCAAGAGGCAGAGAATCATGACTCTGAAATCACTTGATGCCACAGTTTCCAAATGTTCTGCGGATACACGCATGACTGACTATATAGTATAGATAGGTTGTAAGAAGGTTGGCAGTCACTTATTGGTACATACATGATGCTGTTTACCGGAGCGGTCAGGTCCATGTGAGCGTCGTAAATCCGGTGATTATGTGATGATTGTCTTCATCAAAGCCATGTTTTATTTTTATATCCAGGGACTACAAGGGATTTTGAATCGGGGAGGTCCCCATCCTCCGCTAGATAATTTTAAAATCACTTGACTGCTATCCTATTAATATACTTGATTTTTCTTCTCCCCAAGACTCAAAAACATATATACTATAAACAAAAAAGATAAAAACTAATTGATTTCAAATATATCTACAGATTTGAAAAAAATGTGTAAATGTAAATATTTTTTTATGTTACTTAAATAATTTTTTACACTTTCTCTGTGACAAATGACAAATTTAAAGTTGTCAAGTTATTTCGTATTTCTGGCCATTATAAGCCATAAACAAAATGCTGATGCAGGTTGTATTTCTACTTATGGGGTTTTAATTTTGGCCCTAGTTAATTCCAGTTCATTTCATCGTAAAATAGAAGTTGCATTGCTTGATGTTTCAAGATTCCGAGGTCTAAAGTTGTAAAGGTATTTCCTAGTAGCAATTTAGTGGAGAACACGGAAATAGGTTTGATGCAATCTGTGTCGGCACCTCGCCAACTAGGGCTTCTATTGAGACGTCGCACGCAATACCCATAGGTAACCCTGGTGCCTGGATAATAGGGTTTCAAGAAATTACTTCGATTGCCTCGAAGGATAATAAATTCACACTTTGCCCCGGCATTTTGTACAGCGAAAAATATATTTGTTTGAAAATTTGATAGTGTTCAAGCCAAATCATTGTAAGTATGTACCTACCTTTCAAAAAATATGTGACTATTCTATGAAAATGGAAAGTACAACTCTCGTGATAGTCGTTAAGGTTCACAATTAGTGTGATGAGCAAATAGCTCTTATTGACTACCCCGAAAGTTGTACCTTTTACTAAACACTGTCACACGCTAGTGTTTATACCTATTGGGCCTTTTTATAATTCGAAAACGGCACGGCAAAATTGTACTACCATTGCCTTCTACATACTAGGGATTTTTGTAGTTAGGAACATAAGGGGCAATGATAATTCAAATTTTGACATACCGTGCCGTGCCGTTCGAATTATAAAAAGGCCCATTCTCTTTGCTGTCACATATGATTTTCAAGACTTGCACAAACCAAGATTTGTTTCTAGCACCCATTTAGCACAAACCTTGCATAGTTTGGGGTTAGATGGCGCTGCCTGATTTGTCCTAGAATATTTATTTTATTTATTTACTTTGACCAAATAAAACGGGACAAACGGCTAAGCTGCTAGAGGACGAAGATGTTAAAGAAAGTTAATTATAAGAAAGAACACTGTCTTCTTATTCTAGTATTTTTTATAAACACTTTACGCCTGCGAGGGATATTTACAAATAATTTAAGAGAAAGAAAAATGTTCGGCTCTTGTCTTGAAGACACGATAGTTCAATTGGTTGGAGCACTAGGAGATCCCCCAGAGGAGATAATGGGATCGTGAGTTCAAGTCCCATTCGCACCGAACATTTTTCTTTCACTGAAATTATTTGTCTAGTCTAGAATCTTATTGCCGTAGAATAACCCTCAATAGCCAAGGTTGAAGTCTTTTCACTAGACTGTGCCTGTGTTACCTCCATGTCATGTCATGAATTTATTTACATGTAATATGCTGATTCCCTCAACAGCAAATTGCCGTGTACGAAAACTGAAGGACGCCATCCCTACTAATATTTATAAATGTGAATGTAAGTTTGTTTGTTACGCTTTCACGCCAAAACTACAGAACCAATTTTGATGAGGCACGGAGAAAGGACATCTATATTTTATCCCACAGCTGGGCACGATATATTCTGTAGTCCAACGCGGGCGGAGCCGCGGGCGGAAAGCTAGTATGGAAATAAATGTTCGATTATTTGCTCACATCACCACCATTGTCTTCCTTCGTTTTTGTAACTTGGGATTAGAGTTAGAAATAGCTATTATTTTCCTTACCGTTTCAGAGTTGAGTCAACTGCTTCTTAACGACTGCAATCAATGGCGAGATTATATACGACAGTGTGACAAGAGTAGATATTAGGTATCTTATGGACCACCAATAGGTTCAAGAAATTCAAATAGCGGGAAAGCCTGGGAAAAGATATTATCGACCTAGATATAATTGAAGTTCACTATACGAAATAGTTTTTTTTTCTATGAAGCTCCCCATCATGAAGATACAAATATTGCTGAAATAAATAATAAGAATTTTAAATGAGTATTTTTCAAATTTTGTTTAGGTAAGAATGGCGCGTCATATAAAAGCAAATAAACGTCTACTTAACTTAAAAGAGAAAAAGAGAAAATCGATAAACCATTTTTTTCATAGTGATCCATAAATTGGTTTTTAATGGACAAACGTTGTTACCAACACATGAGGGTCATAAAGGTAACTGTGGTACAGGGTTGAGACAGGTACAGGGACAGAAGGTAATTACACATTCGGTCATGGTCGGCCCCTACGTATGTGGATTTAACTAAGTCGATCAACGTTCAAGGCTACTATACTTTGGTGATTACTTATATTTGGGTACTTATCTTTGTTTGCCGAATCACTTTTACAATATCGTGGTTTTGTGGCTCATGTTTCTCGAGAAAATTTGTTTAACCCGCTATTTTCTTAATTACCTATTATTTTTAGTTTAGTTTTGCAGTATTTTCGTTAGCTAATTTAAAATCTCCCAATGTGAGTAACATACCTATTATGGTGGCAAATATTCTTAACAAATGAAAAGTCCCGTTAGTAGCATAATTTTAGTTTTCGAAAGAGTAGAGAATGTAATTTTTTGACATTTTTACGAGAACAAAGCTTTGAGTATGTAGAGTATTTGTTTGAACAAAGTCATAAGCATGTTATAATCTATAAGAGAGCATCCATGGGACTATAAGAGAATTAAGAGATACTTAAGTTTTATCAAAAATAATTTCGAAAAAAAACAAGGGTGTTGAAGGCTTAACTTCCTTGGTACAAGTAGATTTTAACTATATTTGACACATCAAAGAGATTTTACTTTTATTAAAAATATTTATTATAAAAACTTGGCTCTATGCCTTAGCTATTGTCTTTCCTTTGCCTACGGAACTAAATATTATGAGAAGACGTCGTCAGTGATTTTGGATCTGTGATTTTTACCGCGAATTACTATATTATTGTGGTAGGTTTTTTAAATAAATAAAAAAAAAGTCCAGTATGTACAATAATTCCAGCGACTCTGACATAGAAACGGAGGCTCAATACATTATTGATGGGATTAATTTATAATTTATTTTTTTAACCTCACTAGGTGTATAAAGTAGAGTAAGCTCCTCGGGGATAAAAATGTCTCAGTCTTGGGTAGACTTGAATCCTTCGCTTCATTCAGGATTCTTACCATAAATCCCTCGCTTCGCTCGGGAATTAACTACAGAATCCTTCATTTCGCTCATAATTCAATATGCTGCCCGTGACATAATACAGTGTTTCATCCCCTTGTTGCTTAATCTACTATAATATAATTTGTCGCAGTAGGTAATCACTTCCAGATAAACCATAAATTACTTACTCTTCAGAATCCTCAACTTTCTGCATAGCGACGAGCATGAAATACTTTTGTATTCTCCACTCTCTGTCACTGGGCAGGACCAGTTTCTCAGCCTCACTGGTATCTCCTTCAACTCTAGCAGCATCCTCATTGTGCAATATCTCAGCAAGTAACCTCGGGTAGATGGTAAATATATCCCCTTCGCCAAACTCACTAATAGCCACCCACAAAGCGTTGGAATCATATTTTTCGGATACTTCTGGCATCGTTCCATTGCATTAACTTTCTATCACGAGTTCCTTTTAAAGGAATAACCGAAGCGAGTCGTTCGTTATTTTTTAATTTACGTATCTGTACTCGGCATCGCGTTTGTTTTCAACTCGTCCGTTTCGTCGAATGCCGTCCCTATACCGAAAACAGTCAAGTCGAACACTTGTTGCTTCAGATTCAGCAAGGTGCAGACGACGTCACGTCACGGCAACCGAAGCACAACCACTGACATCCTTGTTCCACCTTCTTTATTTATTGGAAAACTAGAGTGACAATAAATGAAACTTAAGACTAAACATATTTATAATAAGACAAATTAATAACTATGCCTGAATAGGCTAAATGCCGTATCTCAGGCGATAGAGGTCTAATTTAGGAATAAATACCTAACATAAGCAAAAACTGTTTTTAAATGTCTTAAGATACTGGAAAATAAGTTATGTTACTATTTTAAACATAAATAAAATTACCTAGTTACTTATCTATAATATGGTCTATACATAATAGTAATACCTTCTACGTGTAGAGTATTACATTAGAGTCTAATGATTAGAAAATATTCTAAAAATACAAAATTAATGGTTATCTAGTTAACTTTAATGTCTTCTAACAAAATTGCAGGCATCATCTAAACAAAATTGCAGGCATAGTATATACATATATTTCTGCAGCTCTAGCACGATAACGACAAACTCGCGCTCGGCTCACGCTGAAACTTCACTGCGCGAGGGTCCCACGCAAAGGCTTGCTCGCCCTATGGCATTATCAATGTTGACATTTTGACATAGGACCGCGGTGTTGTCGCGGCGCTGTCAGTATCGTACTCGGCCTGCTGAAGTATGTAATTATAATGAAATAAGATGACTACAACATTGACTTACATAATGCTCTACCTACATAATAAAGAAAAAAACATAGGAATCAGCAATTTAGGGGCTACAGTACACAACACGTTAATGCATACATTTTGTAAAATCATACTGTTTGTTATCATTTTTATTTTTATTTTTAATAATAGAGGAGTATTTTCGTTAATTTATTAGGATGAGACTGAACTGAAACAATAGAAACAAAAATCATTAAGGACCTTCGTAATCTATGGAGTTTATATACCGAGTTTCTGCAACTTTTCTTGCAGGGCATTTATCGTCACCGGTCCTATGGTTACTCGGCTTTTTAAAGTGCATACATAGCACATTTCGCTGGCTCTGCCTTCTTCGAACATTCTTTTACAGAGTGACCCATATCACCGCAATGACCACATATGACCACAATGACCACCTTGGGTTAAATTTAAACCATGATTCACAATGCGAAAGTTCTTTTTAGTTTTTTGTGGTTATTTCTATCAATTACCGCCAAAAATCATATTCGTAAATGTTCAAAAGAAAGAGAAAAAAAATTAAAATCGATGTCAGGTAGAAATTATGAAAAAAGTGATAAAATGCCTTGTAACTTCTAAACTACAAAAAAACAACGGGTTGCACTCCGGGAGTGCCGGCAGAAGTGAAAACTTGAACATTAACGTTGTGCATTAATATGGAAATAAAACAAAATACACAAAAAGAGTCCGTTATTCTCTCAGGATTCGAACCCTCGACCTATCGCTTACAATCTGGCAACTTTCCCACTCGACGAAACTGTCAACTCCTTTGAGTATGTAGGTCTACTCTCAATTCGTTAAAAAGTCAAAATCGTTGACATCGTTGACATCTGTCACAGAGATAATTTTACCATTTTACCATCCGTCCGGGTTTCCACCCATACTTCAAAGTACACAACGCTGCTAAAGAAGTTTTCACTTCAAAAATCGTAGAACATACATGGGGATGATTCGGATGCCCCTGGTGATGGTTTACTTCCCGGCTTCCGCTTATCACTATTTTTTGGGACACCCTGTATAGGTACAAGGTGTTACTATATTGTGAACATGAACACCTTTATCTTGACGGCAGTAAAATGTAAAATACATATACAGGTCAATGTCTTGCAGTGACGTCAGGGTCTCGTCAAATCAACGTCAAATTTTGTACGTAATCTATGCAATGAAACACCAAATTTGATATAATAAATCATCTGCAAAATGTAATTTTAAATTTTTTTTTCACAGTTTCACAACACACGTTACAAAATTCGATTCGATTCGACAACACGTATCACGATGGACTGCCATTATCCAAACTAAAGAAGTCAAGTCAACACGTAGTATCACAGTAACAGTTTCAGAAGGGTTAGGAATGGTTTCAGAATGGTTATAAAAAACTAATAACGGAATCCCGAAAATGGTGAATTTCAGCCAACACGATTCCGAAAAGCTGACTAACAAGGTAGAAAGCTATATTGAAAGACGTCAGCTTTTCAAAAACATATGGGATGCTGCAATGCGTATTGATGAAAAGGATGACGTTATGAGTAAGCCAAAGCTTATCAAGTGAGTCAATGATTTAAAATCCTTGGGGTTTGATTTGTTAGGCAGTAGTGTTAGAAAGTAAAATCGTAGAGAATTATCAGTTTATGATAAAGTATACTAAGGCAGGTAGGTACCAATTAAAATGTTAGGTATTTGTCTCTTATTTTAAAACACAATTACTGAGGTTGCCGGTAAGATATTGTAGGTATCTATTATGTTATGTTCTTTTTACTTCAAGTTGGTATAAAATAAAGAGTATTGTATTATATTTTACTGATTGATTTCAGAACCTTGCGGATGGAAGAGATTGACAAGTGTCCAATTGGCAAAAAGAAAAAGCAGCGAATCAGGAATCTGAGACATGTTTGTAGAAGGATCCTGGATTTCTGCGACAAGCAAGACGCTGATGATATGTTCTATGAAAAAGTAGCACAATGTCAGCAAGTGTTTGGTGTAAGTCACAGTCAAGTAGCTCCAAAGAGATCGGCGGCTGGGACACCGAAATCAATGTCTCTCGGTTTTATTCCAGTAAGTACTAAGTCTTCGACTTCGCTGGAAGTGCCGTTTATCTAACCATCCCACTTGTTTGTACTTTCTTCAGTTTTTCTTTTTATACTTGTAAAATGACCTCACCAAATAGGTAGTCAAACTTTCTCTCCATAAAAAATAACTTCACTCATGCATCACATGCATCACAGTTGCATTCAATCTTCTCTCAGCTATCTCCTTTATTTATGGCTCACTATTACGATCCACACAGGACGACAAGTCTCGTTTATAAATTTTATTTATCTCACAAACATAGTGTTATGTCTGGCTATGTAAAAATGCATCCTAGCTAAACCACGTCTAAAATGTAATTTCTTAAGAACAAGAAAGACTGAATAAAGACTTAACAAAGGTGGGCGCATGTGGATGGTGGAAAACGGGAGATTCAATGAAATGATTCTTTTGGCTCCCGAAGTCGAAGAACCGTAATTAAAAGTAACGCGAGAGTCGTCGCGGCTGCCGATCAATGTAGTGGTAGAGTAATAGTCCTTAGCGAAACTTTGAGTCTTCATGCCCGGCAGATTTACATCGACGTTTTATACATATTTAAATAAATAATGTACATTGATTATGGTATGTGATAGACATGGGACACCACAGGCCCAAAAGACAAACATAATAATAGTAACAATTAACATGACTATTAACATGACTTTTATACTAGTTAAATTTATTTTTCAGACTGTGTCAGCAGATAAAGATTCAGGAGATTTAAAAAATTCACAACTTAAGACAAGAAAAACGAAAAAAATTAAAAAGAGGTCCCGTAAAACGAGCAATATGTTTAATAATAATTCACATCCGGCTAGTCCGACTATAGTTGCTACAGTGGTGACGTCAAAACGAACTGAAAAGGTAGAGGAAACACCAGGACCTGGCACTTCTGGTATACAAGCAGAAGAATCATCAGGCCCTATAGATCAAACTAAAAAACAAAAGTATGAAAGCAAGCACGCCCGAAAATCTAAAACGGAAACAGTAGAAGAAGAAAATCTGGAATATAGAGCGCCGAAACGAAAACCGAAGAAAAAATACAAAATTGTAAAAAGACTGAGAAAGAAGAAGCCAAGGGCTAAGCAGGAAGGTTCATTACCCCAAATAATTAGTGTGTAAGTTGCTGGACCGTCAGAGAGCGATGGAGATATACTAAGAAGTGAGAGAAAACAGTCAGTCTAGTTTCTTAGTATAGCTCCATCACTGTCGGATGGATTAGCGTGATGGGTTAAATTAAACCTACTCGTAACGTAAAAGGGTGCATAAGTAAACATAATCTATTACTTACCCAGTGTTTTTTTTAACTACTTATGTCCTAATGAGTTATACTATAGGCTTCTTCTTAGTGAGTTCGCTATATACCACATATTGCCCTTGTGCTAAGTTGTCGTCAGGAAGGAACCCATACGTCATAAAAAAACCTGCCAACAGCATGTCGGGTGATACGCAGTGTTGAGTTCCGTGGTTGAAAAACTACATCTTATTATATTTGATCGACCATTACTCGTTTATAACCTATTTAACGAAGGAAAAATAGGGAAAATCACAGAACATATAAGTAAACCTCTCTTTATGTGTTCTGTGGGGGAAAAGATTTTTGGCATAGTTGTAGGGAATGGTGTCTCAAGCAACATACTGAAAGTGCTGATGGATGCAGGGGGTGAAGCTAACGGGGAGGATAGGTGTAAAGGTCCCTTTTTAAAGTTTTTCTTAAATAACTCCTAAAAGTGGCTCATAGCAAAAAAAAATTTTTACTCAAGTAATCTAAGTACAACTTTTTCGCTGGGATCAATATTCAATGAGATATGAAGAAAAGCAGATTAGTACGGTAAAATTAGGTTTTGTCCTGGACATTGATAATTATTACTGAGCGGAACCTGTTGGAATGTATTCGGACACCTTCCAGAATGACACTCAGGAAAGTCCCTAAACCTCCCAGGTGGGATAGCCGAGATATCCTGAAAAAGCTGGAATTTCCAGGAGCGGGCCTGAATTCGTTACAAATAACTAATTTTTTTTCATTCAATCCTTCGATTCATTCGCATTTTTTACGGACAAGACATCTAAGACTTCAGATTTACTTTCCAGTGTCCGAAACACCTAGAAAAACTGGTATTTTAAAAATCCAGGTTTTTTTTGTTTTTTTACCGTATCATACGGTCCGTATGTTTTTTTTTTCAAATAAAGATTACACTATTAACTTAAAACTAAAACCGCCAAACTACAAGAGTAGTTTGTAGGCGTAGCACGTGGTATTTAACTTATTTTTTCTATGTCTATGCGTAGCACTCTTCCTATGTAGCAATTTTTACAAAGGAGGTAATGTGTTTATCAGCCTATTTGTGTATGTATGTGGGTTTGTAACTTTATGTCACTATTTAGACCAAACGCGTGGGCTGATTCTGATAATGATACTTTGTTGGATTCGGATTCGTCATGACGGCGCGAATATATGTTGGATTCGGATTCGTCATGAATAAAAATCGACAAACTATGTCAAGTGGGGTATCGTTGAATAGGTATTTAAAAATCATTTAAAGGTTTCTCATATCGTTTTTCAATCAGAATTACCGTTTAGGATCAATAACGAATAACGATTTAAAGTTCGTTGTAACGATTTTCACTTAAAATAGGAAATTGTTAGTAAATTTTTATGCAAGTGAGATACATAGGTGTACAGGGCCTTAGGTATCTCTCTTTCAACCTCTCGGGTAGTTAATCAGTCCAAGAAATTGAACAACTTCCCCAAGGAACATACCTATAGGTCAAACTACGAAAAATAAAAAAAATGTTGATCTCCCATACAAAATGCGCTATATGCTGATGAAGTTTGTACGGGAACTCAATTTTTTCGTATTTTGACCCCCCCCATCCATCATTACTTTCAGTATGTTGCTTAAAACACCGTTCCCTACAACTATGCCAAAAATCGCTTTTACACGAATTATTTCCCCTATTTGGTTTTCGTTGAGTGGGCTATAACTTAAACAGCCAATTTAGTGATAGTTTTCCTTTTAACATCGTCATAGGCATATGTTAAGGACTAAGTGATTAATGAGGGCATTATAAATAATAAAAAGTTAATGAGCCAAGGGATTTACTATTACTCAAACCTCATTGTTAATTATAGCATTCCGCTCGGGACTTCGTTCCCATGGGAATTCGGGAAAATTATGTAGCCTATGTTACTCAGGGATAATGTAGCATTCTAATGGTGAAAGAATTTTTGAAATTGGTCTAGTAGTTTCGGAGCCTATTCAATGCAAACAAACAAACAATCAAATCTTTCCTCTTTAAAATATTAGTATAGATATAGTGTCTGACTGGTCATTATAAATATAGCTGAGAATGTTGTATTAGGTTCCTTGGGGAAGTTTTACTAACTAATTTAAAAGTCACCCGCTATACAGGATGTAACAGAAAGGTGTAGTCATATTTCATGGTCACCATCCTGAACTTTCCCCAAGGAACCTATTTAAAATCTCGAAAACAAATTTCGCCTCTCCATACAACTTGTGCGATCAGCTGATAGATTTAGTATGAAAGGCCGAATTATTATTTTTTTTATTTCAAGTACCTTGGTTCTTTTTGGAAAGTTGTTCAGTTTTATTGGCTGGTCATGGTCACCATCCTGAAATATGACTACTTACAACTTTCTGTTACAATATACCTACAACCAGCGTGAATTTTTTCACATTTTATAAAAAATGGCATAACTAAGTATCTGGCAGAGGGACACTTGATTCAAAAATAATTTACAATTTAAAGTTTAAAGACAAACCCCTTTTGTCTTTATAAGACCGAAAACCTGACAGACTGACGTGGTAGTTTGCTACGGGAGCTAAAAAAGGTCAGCGGTAGCACCATCAGCTTCTATCGATTAGTTAGGCTTTATCTTACATAATGCGAGTCGGGAAAAGATAGGGTGGTGTTATTCTTAACCCAGGGGCGGTACACCCACGGAACACTAATAAGTACTAAGAGTATGAGTACTATTTACGGGGAGTGGGGCGGTGGTGAACCCAACATACTCAAAGGGTGAACCCAAACGGGAAGGGTAAAGGGTAACCATAGAGTGGCACACAAACAAAAGTTCCTTGGTGGCACAGTGGCACATCATCACTATTAAGCATTTTGTATCGAGTAGAAGTAATTTTTTTTCGTCCATCAGGATAGGCAAAGGTCGGAGCCATACAGCCAAATCTTTCTTAGGTAATTTCTTCCAATCAAAGTCTTCATTTAAATGAAGGTAAACGAAAGCCAAATTTTGAGTTTAATTTTACAGATAAATTTTTTTTTGGTTGGTTTTTTATCAAATTCGAAAATCATTCGGCATTATTGAATCCATCTTTTTATCAGACTCTAGAAGTTGCACATCTCTAATTGCTATAGTGCGACTAAATAGAAAAGCAAAATGTCAATGTCACGTAATCTTCTGTCTTTGTTTTACTATAGTGCCATGCAAAGGGTTTGATTGAAATAGACATACTGCCACGACTATCGGTCCTTCATTTTTACTTATTTCCGTTATATGGTGAAATATAAATGAAAAAGTAGTACAAAAAGAGGAGTTTGAGTATAAAACAAAAATCATCTTGGAATCGTATTCTAAATCAAATATTGTATAATGTTATGAAGAAATAAACCCGGAGGATTGTCGGGAGAGTGTTTTTTGGTAAGTGATGGGTGAAATCTGTAGTATTTGGTTGCTTTGTACCGAACCGAGTTGAAGTTTTTGGCATGGTATTTTGTATTCAAACAGAGGTATCGTTGTTCCCACGGTTTGTGTTATGCAGATGGTAACTGAGGGATGATCGATGATGTCGGAGTACGACCTGCAGTTCCAAGCGGACCTAGAGAAGGCACAAGCGCTGAGCTTAGAGAGCCTTGCACTCGAACAGTTCCGGCGGCAGAAGCTCGCCTCCGCAGGTAATTGACGTAACTTTGTTTACTCACTGCTAGATATCAAAATCCCAAGGCCTTTCTGAATGCCTCTGTAATTAAAAGTCTAATTGCCTTATCATTTTTTGAGAGAATGGAGTAAATGAGTAAACATACATATAGTAGCATGATATAATTTACACTTGTAACTGTAAAACGATAGTAAAACAATAGCATAAACAAATTAGATGTTACAAAAACAAATAGGTAGTTGTTTTTAAACACTGAAATATAGAAAAGTAATAATTAAATGTAACTATCTAGATCCCTGCTAATAGTCAAGAGTATGTGTAGCAGGCGTTATGACTAAACTAGCTTTCCGCCCGGGACTTAGTTCCCGTGGTAATTCGGGAAAATCATGTACCCTATGTTCATCACGGATAATGTAGGATTCTAATGGTGAAAGAATTTTTCAAATCGGTCCAGTAGTTTCGGAGCCTATTCAATGCAAACAAACAAACAAACAATCAAATCTTTATATAGATAAATTGTAAATAATGCATCTGTTATTCAGTAACTACATATTATCTTTATTCAGCTTTGTGTAACCATGCTTTTTAAAATTCTATTACTACTTGTATATTTCCTTATTTTTGTTTATGCCTACATTTATCTCATCCTTTTGGTGGTAAGACATAATAAATCACTATCATAAAATTAAACAGTCACCATAATTATTAAAATACAATTTTATATTCTATAAAAATCTAGAGAGTGTAATTAAATGTCAAATTTTTAGGTACACTAAATCATTCCAGGTACTTAATTGTTTTCTCAGCGGTTCGAATGAAATCTATACATATAATAAATTCATAAATAAATATAATGCTATTGACTCTAATTCGAGTTTATCGAATAAAGCATAAAGTTAAACAGTGAAATTAAAGTTAATACAGTAGAATCTCACTAATCGGCACAATTAAAAACCAGAGGGTGCCAGATTATTGGAATGTTCACATTACTGGATTGTGTATTTTTTATTATTATTTTTATCTTTTTTATTATCTTTACATACAAAAATGAATGGCTGTTCGTTTGTCTCGCTAAAACTCAGGAATTGCTGCACTTATTTGGCAAATTTTTGTCTTGAAATAAAACTTTACGGAAGATTTAAATTAAAAGGTGAGAAAATATGGAGAAAAGCGTTATAAAGTTCGCTGGGTTAGCTAGTTCAAAATAAAAAAAATGAAGCATTACGGAAAACAATGTTTGTATTTGTTTGACGTCTTACATGTTTTTTATAACATTAACATATCTCACAATTAACTAATTAAAAAGTTTAAAAATAAGTCTAGGATGCCAGATTATTGGACATGCCAGTCTATTGAAGCGCCAGATTAGTTAGATTGACTAAATTTCAGACCAGATTGGGTATAACTTTAAGTTTTGTATCATAAGTTTTAAATGTATTATAACAGGGACAATATATTTTGTATCACTGTCAAACAAGGGACAGTCAATTGATGATGATAACAGGAATTAAGAGGCATCATTCAATAAATTGTTTGTGTTAACTTATCAATCTGTGAGGAAGACTCGGTCGTTAACCTTGCTTCAAGTGGGGCAGTGAAAATAATATACATTGATTACACTCATAACATAACTCACTTCATTTAGGTATTGTTGTCTTCATCATTCAAATCAAAATCTTTATTATTCTCTCTAAGTAGGTAATAGTTAGTAGTTTGTATGTTCTTGTGTGCTAGTAAAGTATGTATTGTACTGTTGTTTGGTTAACTTTTAATAACCAAAGCTCACACGGCAGTCATCAAAATAATGTCATATTAATGGACTGTAGTTCATTATGTTTTGATTTTCCAATGCCACAAAAAATTGTGTAAACTTTTATCAATTTAATTGAAATAAATAAAATTACCTATAGCCTACTAATTAAACAATAACACTGAAATGCTTTACCTTGATTAGCTTGAGTGGATATCAATCGTTTTATTGGCAATAGATAAGCTTACCTAGTGGACTTTATTTGGCGGGGTTTTAAATGTCGCAATAAAATCACACAGATTTATTACTTATTTACATTAATATTAACCTATGTTATGCGGTGTCCAGCATAACAGTATTTCTACCTTTATAATTTTGTTGTAGTCTTCCAATTATTTGGTGTCACTTCACAAAAGCAGTCCAACCTGCGAAACCAAACTCCTATTGAAAAGAGACAAAGTGTACTCATGAATGCATCCCATTTTAAAATTAATTGCTCACTCATAAAACTACATTTGTAAATCATTTTAGATAACATTCTGTAAAATCTCCCGCAAATTATTTCACTTTATCATTGCAGGAGTGTTTCATAGGACTCTAGTGTTACTCTATTGGCTAGCAGGTATTATCACAGTGTTATCTTAGGTTTATCTGCTACGGTGCCGGATGGCGGGGCGCCGGCGTGCACGTCCCGTCGCGAGCAGTCGGGCCCGCCGCCCACGCTGCCGCCGCCGCCGCGAAAGCCCCCGCGCGCACGCAATCACGATAACTCTAGGTACGCATCACAGACGTTATAAAAATATGTGACTGTAAAATGTACCACTTCAGGAGCTGAAGCACTTATAGTTGCGCTTACAGTTCCGAATCGGTCAGTGAGGTTAAGCAACGTAGCAACGTATACAGGGGTAGGAAACCTGATGAGGTGAACATAGTGGTAATTTATCACGAAAGTTTTCGTGCTTCAGAGGATACGTTAAACCGCGTCGGCCCTGGTTGTTATTTAATGTCGTAAAATTGATTCAAGAGGCCTATGGTGGTTCGAAAACTTTGACACCAGGATGTGAACTTCGCCACAGACTTTATAAAATCTAATCTATGAGGAAGAAACAAGGAATAGTCAGTGTCAATAAGGGCCATTAATATAGCTTAACAGTACATTCTCAATCTTAACAACTACTCCAAAGTAATAACTTTATCAGAAAAAGTCACATAAGTATATCTATTCTATACCATAGTATTACTAAAGTTGGATGGCTCAACTAGAAGAAAACTGCGTACCAGCCGCATGGAGTGACTAAGAGTGAGACATCCATCAGGTTTTTTGTCTCACTTGTAAAAATCTGGAGCACAGAAACGATTCGCAGCCAGCGAATGTAGACCATGTAAAGAAAGTGATAAAATATCGGGGCTAGATTCTGGTCAAGATCAAACCCATAATCTATTATAAAAACAAAACTTTACATTATCGATCTTATATCGAGGCTGAAGCAGCTTGCACTTGTTAAGATGAATGTGCTGTTCATAGTAATGTCGTAATGAAACTTCTCGCTCGCACGCACGCGTTGTGTTGCCGCCTCTTTCACACCTCATAAAAAACTTCTTGAAGTATTGTCTGATGTAAGAGAAAGAACTTACTTTTTTATTACTCTACCCAATAGATCAACTGGTGCAAGTCCCACCAGAGACGAAAGCAGCGATCTGATTTCGTTCTCAAGCCCCACCAGCAAGACAGCTCCTAAAGATCCGCATGCTTCACTCAAGGAGTACATAGAACAGATTAATAAGTAAGTTTTACTCTTTCTTCCCTCTCACATATGTTTTTCCGTTTTAATCTTTTCATTTGCAATAATTGCTATGATCGACTCAGACAAAATGACGATATTCCTCTTAGTTCTTGTCCCTATGAGCTCTGTTACCCTGCTGACAGGGAAACTTGACCAGGAACTGGAATATAAAAAAAAAATGATTTTATAGTGAATGAAGAAAGACTGTTTAATCGAATACAGCCTTTCTTCATAATTAAAGTTGATAGTCACAGCAATTAGAGATAGCATCCAATTTGGGCTCATGGAAGTGTGACGAAAAAAAACATTTCTTATTCAAAGAACATAACAATTGAATCAGAATTAAAAATGTTTTATATTTATTTCGCTTGTTCTAACTTTCACGTCATACTATCTTATCTGTTTAGTACAGACCATGATAAGTTTTTTTACTGATAAAATTATTGACAACAAGTAGTACATTAATGTAAATACAATCGGAGTTTCCATAACCTACTAATCAACAGTGCCAAAGATGTGTACGTGTTATAGTTCATATAATAACATTTTGTGTGTTTTTAAGTTTATGCATTTATTATCTCTTAATAACTCGATTCTTTTTGATGTTGTGAATTTATGATAGCCAGTTTGGTTCCTCAATAGCAATAGCCATATAAATTTGTCTCTGTGTAGTGTTTGGATCCTTTTTCCAATAATGCTTGTGTTTGGCATTGAGTGTTTTTAACGCAGTTATTTTAAAAAGTAATCAAAAAGCCAAAATGAAAGCAGCTCCTTTCGACCATAATATAAATCCTACGCGTGCCTTTGAAAAATAATTCACATCTTAAAGTCTTAACTTAGTCGGCAGTCGATCTACAGTTTATGAAAACTGCTGACCATTTCCATCTTTTACGTTCCAGATTAGGTCAGCAAACTGAAGAATTGACTCTAACAACTCCAGACCAATCTCCAGGCATAATGAACAATCAGCCTTATAACCAGCGACCGGGGTTTCCCCCTCCCGGAGGGTATTCTCCACAGTATTCCTACAATTACTCCCCTTATGCCATGCCGCCCTATCCTCCCACCACTCCCTACGGCATGCCTACTCCTGTGCCTAACTACCCGTACTATCTCCCTTCACCTACCCCAGATCTGACCTATCAAATACCTAACGTCGCGTATCCAACAGTTCCGTACAGCCAAACTAGAATGGCGACCCCGCCACCGCCGTACGTCCAATTTCCAACTCAAGTTGTCCCGCCAGTGTACAATTACAACACGACCAATTTGATATCGCGCCCGCCGCGGCCAAATTTGTACCCGAATCTGCAATCCGTTAATAACCAGGTGCATACTTATCCGCCGGGAAGTAGCACGCAAAGTCCCACCCCGAATAATAACAATAATCAACAGACTGTGATAAAAGCAGAGCCGTCCAGAGACAGCGTGGAAAGCAACGCTTCGAGAAAGTCTTCAGAAGTCAGTATTGGGGTAGGTAGAATACAAAATCAATATCATATTTCCATATAGTCTTAGAAAATTTGTTTATTAGATTGCAGTCTTGCAAATATTGAAACGAAGCTAACATTATCAGCGTCTTCGACAATAGGGAATATGCATGATTTTTTAAATTTCATATGTTGTTAATCAATGCTATTAAAAAAAATTCATGCATATTCCCTATTGTATTATATAGAGTTTAACATTAAATACTACGGAGGGCGGGCGAGTATATCTTCATTTTTTTGACAGCTTTAACGGCCCTGAATACTAGGTTCTTATCAAAGTAAAACCAGTATGAACATTCTGTGTTATTAAGTCAGGTAATTTTGTGTCCATAGTCCAACGAATCGGCCGACACGATAGGCAGTCTGCCGAAATCCCTCAACTTGATAGACTTTGGGGCGCGAAATCCGACAGCATCCGGCGCAGGTAGCGTAAGAGTCTCTGTGCTTGAAGCGTTTGATCCGCTACTAATAGAACAGAACAATGCTGGTGAGTGGTTTGTGTTTCATCTACCATTGGTTTCTTGGATGTGTGGTGGAAAAATAATTCTTATACTATATTGGATGACATCAAATTAGTTAGCGATAGTTAAGGATGTGAATCAGTTCACGAAACTGAATATCTTTCCCCAAGAAACATAGGTCGAATTAAGAACAAAATGTTCGCTTTTTCACACAAATTGAGTGATCAGCTGATGAAGTCAAACATTTTTTTGAGAATTTTATATAGGTTCCTTGGGGAAACTTGTTCCGTTACATGGAGAGAATCACCCTATAAAGTTTCGCTAGCTAATTTAAAGTTGCCTAATAGATTTTTTTACTGAATAGAATTACTGAATTTATTTAAAAAAAAAAATAGTTTTTATCGAAATGCTTTATTATAAATTACTCGACATATTCGCATTTTTACAGTAGGTTTTTTCGTCTGGCCTTAAGATAGATATAATCAATAGAGATATGATTCAATACAATTTAAAAAAAGACATATACAGTAGAACGGGGGTCGCCAAATGGCGGACCGCGGACCTCCGACCCATTTTGTGCGGATCGCGAGAACACAACTTGCACTACAGAGTACGTAATTTAATAAAAATGTGTCCCTCGCATCATCTTTGTTGACGTTAATTCGAAAACGGCCAGGCGAAATAACGAGCTAACAAGCGAGAAAGTTCGCGGATTGCGAAATACCTTTGTTATTTCTGTAATTACATATGTTTAATAAATATTTTTTTCTATAAAGTAAAGTGTTGTGCGGACCGCGATGGTCATTTAATTTCTTAAAACAGACCCCGAGCGAAATTAATTGGTGACATTCCAGCAGTAGAACATAGAACCTCCTCCTCCTTTTTGGAAATCTGTTTAAAACTTTTAACTAAAAGTTATTACCAAGAAAAGATAACCCAGTTGGTAATGGGCCAGTCTTGTAACCGAAAGGTTGTGGGTTCAGCCTGTTGCGGGCCTGTACAACTAAATTCGTCTTTTCGCATGTACGGATTTTTTTATTAATTATCACTTGCTCACCGGTGAAGGAAAACGTCTAAGAAAATTCGTTTTCGAAAGGCGTGCGGTCCACCAACCCACATTGGGCAAGAGTGTGAACTACATTGGGCGAGAGTGTGGACGAGGCCCGTGCCCCTCGGTGGAGACGTGTAAGGGCTGAAAAAAAGATTTAAATCACGAAAGTTTAACTTTTTTTTCCACCACATATTTTCTTCTATATTGTTGTTTTGGGACAGTAAGTTTGTCTTATTACTCTTTAAGGAAACGTCATGGTCACTTTCATTTCATCATTGGAAAATCACTTGAAAGTGATATTAATGTGTTTTTTTTTGTCAGTTTTGGTTAATGTGCTAAATCTGTTAACCCTTGGCATGCCTGGTGAAGAAAATGACATCATATGCCTGGTGGGTCTGAGAGACCCTAGTTCAATAACACATTTAATAGCCAAAAATAGCCATAAGTTTTTATTAAGATTCGGTTAAAATATTTATTCATGTCCATTATTAAGAAAAATATAGACTATTTTCACAAGACATTATTTAAAAAAAATAATTAAAAAGCTAAGAATCATTCCAAAATAAACCTATATTGGATTTTTTTATTTTTTATTTTTATTATTATAAGATGGGTTAACTCTTGACCTCAATCTTGACCATAAAGGTCAAAGATGAGGTCGACGATGGAGCGAGTTAACCCAGAAAATGCCTATAAAGGCATTAAAATTATATATTTAAGAGCACAAAAAAACAAATAATTCATACTATATGCCTAATTTATCTTTTTTAAGGCAGTTAAGGTTATTATTAAAATTGGCATGTAGAAGGGATATAAATGGAATCAATCAACAAAATTTTTAAATAGACCCTATCAGAACCTAAATCACTATATGTATGTCCTTCTCGGAAGAAAGTCATATCAGGATTGTAGGAAGGGGATTTTTTACATGGCTAGATCATAATCTGAAGCTACCCTGAGCGACAGTTGACATACATTTATATTTTAAAAGATATTAAGGATTTTCCATCATGGCGGGTCCCTGAGACCCACCAGGCATGCCGAGGGTTAACGTGAAATGGGAGTATTTATTGCGAGCGAGCACACACTTTGTACGAGAAAACAAAAGTACGAAAATTTTGGCTTTGATCACAAATGAAGTGAATTAGAATGTGACCGCCAAATAGTTTAAGGCTCGTATTACAGAAAGAGACTCAAGTCTTGATCTATACTTAAGTATTGATCGTCTCTTTCTCTCACTATCAAAATGACCAAGACGAGTGCTACATAAGTCTAGATCAGAGTCTTGAGTCGCGTTCTTTTACCGACCTTAAGCTCTGTAGTCTAAACTAAAGGAATGATAGATGTCACGAAATAGACAACTTTGATAACAACATTGATATGATGACGTAGCCGGTCATAAACTTTAATGGGTTTCAGAAAAAACGACTGTTTTCTTGTGAGTGCTTCTGATAAAAGATACAACTGTAGTCCTATAGTTCCATTGCAGTACATTTTCAACTTTAGCGACAACTCCCAAGTTTTTGATTTTGATTTCACTTCACTCGTATTAGCGGTAAAGAGAAAGAAGTCTGACATTTTATCAAATAGACGGGGTGGGTGCTCGCTCTTACGGTTAATTTCCACTGAAGCAGAACAATCTATGAATCGAGGATTAAATGGTAATTTGAAGCAGTATGACTGTTTAAAAAAAGTTGTCTAATGAAATCATAGTCACTTAATTTCCGTCTAAATCTCGCGCGATGCGACAAGCTCTTCTACCATTTTGCTCTGCTTTAGTGGAAACGCACCCTCGATTTTAATTTTGTTGTGTGTTAACATGTTGGGTTTTGTGTGGTATAGCAAGATTTCGATTTAGATGATGACCGATTTTACTGGGTTAATTAAATCGGCTTTAACTCTCTAATTGTGGAATCGCAAACTGGTCTTATATTAATGTAGTTTTTCTGACCACGAAGGGTTTAAAATTTTTGTGAATAAATACATATATTTTTGGTTCGACGAAAGTTGATAAAAAAGTTTGATTTAAAACTAACATAGTTTTATTCACATGGCGCTCTGCCTACCCCGACAGGAATTATAGGCGTAAGTTAATGTAGTTAATGTGTGTGTGTGTGTGTGTGTTGTATGGCAGTTATGAGGGTGTTTTTGTTTTTTCAATGGGTTATATGTGTATTCCATTCCAGTAGGTTGTATGGAATGCAACTACGAACATTTGATACTCAGATAAGTAGACATGGGAATGGCGCTGTTCCGTTCCGTTCCTGCATGTATCTAATGATCATAGCCTTGTAATCAAATTGACTGAAGTACGTATTTATGCCTGAAATAAATCATTTACTAGTACAGTTCGTTCGGGCAATTAGTGTGCAGTACAGGCGCACGGTATATTGGGACCATTCTTTAACTTAAATGTGACTCGTCCACAAATGCAATTTTTTTAATAAAAATTAAAATTAAATAGCCATCTTACAACTTAAACATATATGCTATTTTTGTAGCATAAGTATAAAAAATCAATCTAGCTATTCCGAATCAGAGTCATCTGTATCACTTTGTGTGTTTATTATGAAAGTGTCTCCGTTAACATCAACATGCTGGTCTACATTAAAGTACTTATTCTCTTCTTTGATTGCGTGGGCAATATATTTACCCCACAAGTCAGATGTTACGTTCAACATGACCTGCCTGATCAATTGACATACGGCACTGCTGTTTTTGGGGTCGCAATTGTTGGCTCTAAGGTCATGTTTAATTTTAGACCACACTTGTTCTATCGGATTAAAAATGCAGTGGTATGGTGGAAGACGCACCACCTCACAACCATTCATTTTTGCTATTTCATCAATGACATATCTTTTTTCTATGCCCGCCTTTTTCACAATATCCAGCAGCACTGGAATGGTTGGGGTTGGCTCTGGAATGGAAATTTTGTACTGTCTCATAAAATCAAGGATCTCCCCTTTTCTGGTTGTGGTGTTTGGAATTCTGACGGATAGTCGCGAGTGGTAAGGAGCGTTATCCATTACTATTAGGCTATTTGGTGTTATGTTTGGCAATAATTGCTCCTGAAACCACTTTTCAAAGAGCACTGAGTTCATGTCGCAGTGGTAATCAGCGCTCGCATCGCTAATCTGTTTCGCAGATAGAAGCAGTCCATTTTCGACCCAACCGTCTTTGGATCCAGCATGCAATATGATAATGCGTTTCCCACGAGTGGAAGGCAAATCTGAAATGCAGTGACAACTACAATCAGTCCAACTTTTTTTGACGGTATCATGTGTGTCATACCACGTTTCGTCCAGGTAGATTATATTTCGCCCCTCTTGACGTGCTTCTCTGAGCTTTGTTATATATTTATAACGCCAGACTTGGAATCGCGGCGTCTCAAGCAACACACTGCGTTTATTCACTTTTTTATAGTTGAATCCAAGTTTACGTAAAAGCTCATACAACGTAGTACGTTGATATGGGAAGTCCGTATTTGTCTTTAAATCTTGCAATATCATATCGAGTGTTGGAAGTTTCTTATCTGTATAGAATCTATATACTGTGCGTCGAACTAAATCGCATTCAAAATCATCTATCTTTGAGAATTTTTTCGTCTGACTTCCTCTCTTTAAGGGAGAAACTGGTCCTGATTTTATAATTTTGGCGACAGTGTTTCGATGCACATTAACCATTTTCGAAACTGTCCCAATAATTGGATAATTTTTAAATTCCATCTCTTTATCATTATCAGGCGGCATTGTGTTGACGCAGTATTGATGAACATTCAAAATTATTTCTTTGCAGTTTTTACAAAGCGTCTTCCTTTTTTTAATCGGAGCGTTATCGTCTTGAGACGTACCACCGCTGTTGTCATTATTCGCAGTGTCATTGCCAGTCTCCTCCAACATTCTCAACTATAATTAATAATGCCCTTTCTCAACTCCAATAAATAAAATAGCAAAATTTATTATTGAACTTATGCCTATTCTTTTAAATATGGCCTCCGCATAGTGATTTTGCCAATGTCAGTATTTGAAAGAAATTCAAATAATAAATGTCGAAACTCATATCTATCTATAAATAAATTAATCTATGAATATCACATAATGACCGAAAAGCTTTTATTCTAATGACCGTTACTGCAACTGGGTATTTGTAATGCAAGTAATACCTACAGGACGAATTATCTGAACCCTCCTTTGTAATTTATAAGTTAGCAGAACTAACTTCCTTAAGTACTTCTTTTTGGAAATATACGTTATTATTATTTTGTAAATGTTAACGATAGTGTCAATGAACACATACAATAATTTATTTACAGTTAAGTAATTTTATTTTCAAATAGGTACGAATATTTTTCTTTCAAAAAATAGCTATACTAATCCATGTAAATATTTACAGAGACCACAAAATATTATTATTTTCGTATTATAACTAGTAGAAAGAGATAGAAGATATGAATTACCATTCAAGTTTTCTTGCTCCCTGTACCGCCATACATTTCGAGATGACAGCTGACAGCTACCCATGCACACTAATTGAGCGAACAAACTTTATGATGTATGTAAATTCTTCATTTCTCAAAAACAGTGTTATATAATAAATTTAAAAGGTAATTTAATTTTAATAGCAAAGGCGGACTTATCCCTGAAGGGATCTGTTTCAGTTTTCCCTAGAGTACTAGTTTTAGCTAGTACTCTAGGAAAAACTGATTTTCGCTTTGCAAAAAATTTACTCAGTTATTTAATAACATTGAGCAAATTTTTTGCAAAGCAACTTCGCAATTTGTAATATTTTTTCTTATTATACCAGTTTTATAAAATGCCCTATTTTCCTAGAATACACAGTAGCCAGCGAATGCTCAAGCAGCGTGTATGAAGAATACGACCCTTTAGATTTTCTCTATGGAGAGACAGAGATGCGAGATACACCTGTGTATGCAACCATTAGTAAAAGGGAGAGCACCATATTGCCGTCGCCTCCACCTAAGGCAATACCTTCAGTGCCGGCTATGGCAAAGAGGACTACAACCGTAAGTAAACAATCTTGGTTATTTGTCTCCGGTTTTAAAAATTATTTAAAAAAATCTTCTCATATCGTTTTACAAATTCTTCTCATATCAAAAGTTTTAGCAAAGTATTGTATCTTGGATAAATTACAAATCTTGAAAAGACGAAATGTTTCTCTATGGCATACAAAATCTAATAATTATAAATACTTTATTATTCTTAAAAGTAAATTGTGTTATAAAAATGTAATATCTTGTTTCAGAATAAGTTATACGACTGTATAGTAAAGACAAGAAGTAGGAACTACGATAGTGAACACAAAGCGTTTTTGAAAATGGTGCTGGATGTTAGAAGTAAGTATTAGTTATTAAGCGAGTTCCAAGTATGTATGTAAATTCTTTATTGCTCAAAAACACTGTTATATTATAAATTTAAAAGTCAATTTAATAGCAAAGGCAGACTTACCATGTAGGGGTCTCTTCCAGTCTACCTTAGAGTAGTTGGGAGAGGAGATACACGTGACGTGGGTTGCAAGGGGTTAAATTAAAAAATTAAAAAATAGTAATAATTAATAATTAAGTATGTTTCGCTTATTCAACTTACTGCCGTACTCAGAGACGTCAATTAAAGTTAAGAAGTAATTAAATGTCATGCTATCCTTGTTTATATCAACAAGAGTGAAAGAGACAACATCAGAGTTTAACAATACTTAACTTTAATTGACGTCTCTGAGTACGGCAGTTAGTCCCGCAGTAGTCCAGACTAATTT
Organism: Aproaerema taeniolella; assembly: GCA_949987775.1. NCBI lineage: Eukaryota > Metazoa > Arthropoda > Insecta > Lepidoptera > Gelechiidae > Aproaerema > Aproaerema taeniolella. Next base: position 11,175,644 of record OX465243.1, read on the forward strand.
ACATTTTTGATTGCCCTAAGCATCCCTGAAAATTATTAAAGGAAGATCAATGTCAAAATTACTTGTCAATTTTATTTTTCGCTTTGTACGCATTGGCTGTTGCCTGTGATAGCGGAGTCTTGGTCAGATCGCCTAGGGCCTAGACGCAAATCGTAATACAGTGTAGCACAGTTTTTTCACTGCAATTCCTTCACTCCCTCCTCTCCGAAACTACACCTGAAACCGCAGTTTTTACGTTTTTTTAAGAAACTTAGGGAATAAGAAATGTCATTAAATTCTGTACAACATACGGCTTAATTTATTTTGGGACACTTAAGCCCGTATTACAGTAGGAGACTCATGGCTTGATTTTTACTTAAGTATTGATTATCTCTTTCTCTTACTATCAAAATGACAAAGACGACTGCTACTTAAGTATAAATCAGAGTCTGAGTCGCGTTCTGTAATACGGACCTAAGTAGATTTTTCATTAGGTCTATTTCTAAGCAAGAACTTTTCGTTGCAGAAAGATTTGTGCATACAGACGAGAAAACGAACCCGGGCTATGTGATCGCAGCGCGCTCTGGTGGCCGATATCCGCCGAACACAAGCATCAAGATTCTAGTCCACCACGCACATAGTGACGAACCGATCACATTTACTTCTGATGGTACGTCTTCTTTAACAGCTTACTATACAAGGTGTTTAAAAAAAAAAAAAAAGAAATTCCAAAATTTAATTTTAAAAGTGAAATAGCGCAACTCTATTAATAGTTGCATGGTTTGACATCTTTCAAAATGAAAGTTTCATATAAATAATATGACATAAGCTAAATTTTAATTAATTTTGAATTATCTTTTTTTTGGGTTTTTTGAAACACCTTGTATTATTGTTTTGTAAAAATAATGCATTTTTTTTTAAAAATCATCATTTTTTTTGGGTAGAGGAGGCCTTTGCCCAGCTGTGGGATCTAACAGGCTATTAAAAATATATATATTTTTATCGTGTAGGTATAGTTAAGTGTGTGGCGAACTTTGCTAACCCTGGTGTCAGAGTTTTCAAATCGCACTATGGCCTCTGACTTGGTTTTAACGACTGTAGTCAATCGACAACAGCGGGAACCGACAGCTTAACGTGCACGGAAAGCTCGTGATAATTTGCCATTTAGGTCACCCATCAGTTTCCTACCACTGTGTACGTTGCTTAACCTCACTGATCAGTTGAGATCAGCGAGTGCAACTACACTTCATAATAAAAACAACGGGTTGCACTCCGGGAGTGCCGGCAGAAGTGAAAACTTAAACATTAACATTGTGGATAATATGGAAATATAACAAGATACACAAAAAGAGTCCGTTATTCTCTCAGGATTCGAACCCTCGACCTGTTGCTTACAATCTGGCAACTTTTCCACTCGACCAAACTATCTACTTTTAATTCAGTAAAATAGTCTATCGGTATTTGCGCACTATGTGCGAATAATCGTTGACATCTGTCGCAGAGATAATTTAACCATAGGGCTGCCATCCGACCGGGTTTCCACCCATACTTCAAAGTAAACAACGCTGCTAAAGAAGTTTTCACTTCAAAAAAGTTGGCAACCCTATCCTACACATTTTCGATCACGGTTACGTGACATGTGACGATCTGACGCGAGTTCATCGCGAGTTTAACATTTTTCCCCATACTAAAAGTGATCAACGCCGCTAAAGAAGTTTTCACTTCAAAAATAATTATAACACCCTTAGTCCTTATGTACTCTAAGGGGTACTATTGATTGTAGGCTTGCGCCATGAGGCATGATTCAAGAGTCCAATGTCCTAACTTCTCGAAGCTTGTACGTTTTATTTCATTCATATCGCCTAATAGAACAACATGAAATTATGTCCTATTGTGTCATGAGCATCATAAGAATGACAATGCTGGGTAAGGGTAACCTCTTTTTAGGGTAAGCCCAATGAAGAGGTTATATGAAAACAAATAATATAAAATAATTCCTTTGAGTCTTAAACTCTTACCTTATATCGTGACAAACGCATTAATTTCACAATGATAAATCTCTTATAAAGACCTCGTGATCCTTTGCTTTTATCATAATTTTTATTTTTTTATGACAGTGGAGTCAACAGTGGATCACGTGATACTGACCGTAGTGTGTTCACTTGATGAGGACATCAGAGATGATATGACTGGATACATGCTGAGGGTATGACATTTTATTTGTGTTTTTATTGCATGTAAGAAAATTAGCTCGGAGTGAAAAATAAACTTAGAATGTGCCAGCTGCCTTCTCTTCTCATTCATACTGTAGAAGCAGGAATTTGCTGTATTGAGGACTAAAGGCTGATAGCCTATTACCACTGTACGCATCTAATAACTCGCAATGTATGTCTAATATAATAATTCTAGAATCACATGATACTTTACCTATCTATACTTATATACTAACATTTTAAGAGAAAAAAAATAATTTTTTGTTTGCATTAAATAGGCTCGGAAACTACTGGACCGATTTAAAAATAACAAAAGGCTACATAATTTTCCCAAATTCCCTCGGAAACCAAGTCCCGGGCGGAACGCTAGTCCTATTATTAATAGGTATGTAACTCAAGACACTTTCCAGGTATGGGGCGCGAAAGAATACCTAAATCCAGGCAGTTCACTTAGCGAATACGATTATATTCGCGAATGCGTTCGACTCGAGAAGGACGTAAAGCTGTGTCTACACGAAGGGAAGGACACTTCTCTAGCTCGCACAGAAAGGGATGACGCGAGAGATGCGCATCTTACCTTAGAAGACTTGCTGCCGAGTCAAGGAGTTCCGCAGTTGTCTTTCGATAACTTGTCTATATTGCTTGGTGAGTCGATATTTATATTTTTAAATAAATTAAATTTTTGTGTGAGGGATTTGTTGATGTACTGATAAAAGGCCGTGTTAAGAGTACTCGAATCCGAAGAGCATGTATGAAGTGAATTATGAATGTAGAGGAAGCGCTAGCGAAAGAGGTGTGTGTGTGGATCGTAGCAAGTGGCAATCTGCCGCCGATTCTCGTTGACAGCTTTCGATGGCCAGAATCTACTGTAATAGTGTTTTTTTCCATAGGGGTGACATAATTGTGTCATGTTATGCGATAGGACGAGAGGGCCGAACGAGATATAATATACGATAACAAATATTTAGCTATGCATCTATCTCGACTGTTATAGAAACTCTGGAAGGCGAGCTGTCGCGCGCAGTAGGGGTGACAGGTGCAGAAGGATCGTGTTCGCCTAAAGCAGTGTTTCAGGTAAAAACATTAAAAAATAAATTTTGTTCTACAATTTTGTGCAGTTGGTTTCACTTCAAAATCTTTGTTAAAATTATGTACGTCTTTTTTTTCTAGTACAAGAGAAATAGGATCTCATGGCCAACATACAGGAAAAAAAGGATTTCATGGCCAAAGTTCCGTAAATTAAATATTATTGAAATCTGTAAATTCTATATTATTAATTAATGACGCGTTTCAAACGCTGTTATCAATGTTATCATGAATTACTATGTACGTCATAAATATTATTACGCCACATACGAGCGTATACAAGGTGTTTCAAAAAAACCCAAATAAAAGATAATTCAAAATAAATTAAAATTTAGCTTATTGCGCAGCTCTATTACAAATATGACAAGTATGTCATATTAATTATATGAAACTTTCATTTTGAAAGATGTCAAACCATGCAACTGATTACTAGAGTTGCGACTATTTCACTTCTAAAATTTAATTTTGGAATTTCTTTTTTTTTTGGGTTTTTTTTAAACACCTTGTATATCAAGTAATTAATAGATGTTTTTGAAACTCGCCCCTAAAATGAGTTGTTTGTTTTAGGCGGTGAAAGCAATCTGCGCTCTAGCAGGTGGCGTGGAAACATTACACGTCACACACACTCTCAACGCCTTCGCCCAAGCGTGCACTGCACAGGTGAGATGACTTCATATCTATACAGGGTACACGTAAGAGTTGTTTTTGGAATTAAAAAAACTGTATTTCGTTAAAAAAAACAAATCAATTGAATTGAGGGAAATACTAAACAATGAGGTCATTTATAAACGCTTTGTAAAGTAAAAAAGAAACCGACATAAAAAATTTATAGGAGGCTGTAAGTTTGTATATTTTTTGATCAATGTTAAACTTTATTTCGGATTCCGTTATCATATTGCGTATAATAATTGACATATGACTATTTTTTATTTAATTTATCCCATTCGGAAAGGGCAAAGGAATTATGTCCATACAGCCGAGTTATGTTATCAAGGAAACTTCAATTTATTTATTGTTTTTTTATTCAGGCACAGGAAAATTTTACAAAAAGCCGTTAAAGTGCGATCAGGCCACTTAACTTAAAATAAAAAAAAACTGACTGGTGTTTAATAATCCTTCAACCTTAAATTATTAGATAAAATATCAAAATTATAACTTCCCCATTGTTTTGCACAGGGTAACAGTACCGCGGTAACCCCTGAGATCCACGCCGACAACGGCCCGTACTGCAACGTGTCGATCCGCTCGGCCACCGCCCGCGAGTCCGTGGCCATGCAGTGCGGCCGCGTGCGCGACGCCGTGCGCTCTCTAGTGGCCCTCTACACCAGGAGTCGACTCTTGGACTTCCAGCTGGCTGAAACGAGCTATCTCACGCCGAGCAACCCCGACAGTAAGTTATAGCTGTTAAAGTATTACAACGTGTCAATATACTGCAACGTGCCGATATAGAGTAAAGTGTCAAGCTGTGGCCATAGGATGGTTGGTTTGTGGCCTTTCTACACCAGGAGTCGACTCTTGGACTTCCAGTTTTCTGAGACGCACTATCGCCGTGCAACCCGACGGTTAGATAACATATACATTTTATTTTTACAAACGAACAGTCTTTTGGAACCTGCTGTATTAGGTTTTTGGTTTGTGACAGATAAACTAACGAAGTTGTATTGCAGAGGTCTGTTTTTACCGTTTTAAACCTTCGCGCGATTTGTAGAAATTATGGTTACAAGTGTAGAAAATGATTTAAAGCTATTTATTGCTTTTATTCTAAGATGCAAACTAAAAAAGGCCTTCATCCATCTGTTTAATAGATAAACAATATTTTAAATCAAATTTAGTATGTTAAAAAATACCCTATTACTATGGCTCCGCTGTCCGTCCGTCCGTCCGTCTGTCGCCAGGCTATATCTCATGAACCGTGATAGTAAGACAGTTGAAATTTGCGCAGATGAGGTATTTCTTTGGGCACAATAACAACAAATACTAAAAAACCAGAATAAAATAAATATTTAAGGGGGCTCCCATACAAAAAACGATATTTTTTTGCTCGTTTTTATAGTAAGTCTATCCGAGGGTGTATCTCATGAACTGTGATAGTTACAAGGTTGAAATTTTCACAGATGATGCATTTCGGTATCTGTTATAACAACAAATACTAAAAAGTAGAATAAATTAAATATTTAAGGGGGCTCCCATATGTACAACAAACGTGATTTTTCTAACAAGTCATTTACTTATTTTATTACATTGACATCTAATCAACAACCGTTGCGTAGCAACACGTCACAGACTAATCTCAAATGAGATTTAAAAACACTGATGGCACAAATGAGTTTTTTTTTAACTTAGGGATCCGCAATTTGCAAAAATTGAATAATTTAAAATTTTAAAAAATAAAATAAAATTGTAATCTAAAGGTATTAATCAATTTTTTTAATTAACTTTAAAATCAGTAATTACGTTCATCCCTAAGGGCTCCAATAGGTTTATTTTTACAGTAGCTTTTCCCCGCGGCTTCGCTCGCGCAAAGAACTCTTTTAGTCACCCGTTTCATTCTTGATCCTTTAGGGGATGATTTTTGAAAAATAGCGAAACACGTGACCGTTTATTTGCTTCGAGGTATATCTTGACGAAGTTTTGAGTCAAAATGTGAAAAAAAAAATTTTCTCCATACAAACTTTGAACCTCCATTTCACCCCCTTAGGGGTAGAATTTGGAAAAATCCTTTCTAAGTGCTGTAAAGTTCATCGCCATTTTGATGATTTCTAACCAAACAAATAAAAGTTAAGATCTTATACTCTTGACATTGATAGGTATGTATGTATGTATGTAAATCCTTTATTGTACAATAAATATTCTTACAGGAGCAAAATATGGTACTTAAAGTTAGAGTACATTTAAGGTACAAAGGCGGACTTATCCCACTAGGGGATCTCTTCCAGTCAACCCAACGAACATTGAGAAGAAATCTTGATGAGTAGGCGTAAAGTACAAAAAGGATTAGAAAAATTAATAGAATACACAAATAGGTAATAGGTATTACATTGAAAGCTGCAGAAAGGTATACATAGAATACAATGGTGCTGTAAAAATACAACTTTTTGATCTGAATTACTTACTTACTAAAGACGTAAGCTGAATAGAATAATAATGTTTGTTACATAGATAAAAACACTTTTAAACAGACGAATATTTGCTAATCCAGAGTAATCTGTATTTGGGTATGCTTATTACATAAGATATTAAATTTAAGTCTTTCAATTAAGTTATGAATAAATAAATGTTTGAAACCTAAAATAGCACATAGGTAGCCTTATTGAAGTATTTATCATATACGAAGAGGGTATTCTAATTGCTTGAAATGCTCTGAGCACTTATGCCACTTATGCAATGTGCATCTAAGGTCCGTATTATAGAACGCGACTCAGACTGATCTATACTTAAGCAGCAGTCGTCTTTGTCATTTTGATAGTGAAAGAAAGAGACAATCAATACTTAAGTATAGATCAAGCTTAGTAATTTAGGTAATACGGACCTAAATTACCAGTAGACGGAATGTCCACCGAGACTGGAAAAGCAGTCTGCATTGTTGTCATACAGCATACATAACTATAGATATTGATTGATTTTATAACATATTATTACACTTTCTGAAGTTTTTTATTTAATTTCTTGACATTGACTCCCCGCCCGTACGGCCCGTACCCCAGTGACGCCTACATCGCATAAGGTGCTGCCTAGCTAGCTAACTGAGCAGGATGAGCGGCAACCACGAAATTTTTTTCTAATACTTACATTTTTAAACTCGTGATATCTTTTGAATGGAATGTCCGAATTGCATAATTCAAAAAGTTGTATAAAGATATTGAAGCAGTCTTGAATATGAAGTAGTTTATTTTGATAAGGATTAATACCAAGTTACAAATAAAGAGCATTTTATAGCGGGCGGCATTTCAATTAAAATTTTAAAATAAAAGAACACATATTGTGGCATAACTACAATAGTTAGACATATGCTGTCGCGACACTTTTTGTAAATATTTATGTTTTCTGCAAAGTCGTAGTACATTATTTTATTCTATCATCAATAGTTTACGCAGCGCACGCAATGTAAACAATATTTTAGGTAATTTTTTTACACCTTGGGTTACATTATTTGAGTTTCAGTAAGGATCCCTAATTTTTTTGAAAATATAATATAGCCTATGTCCATCGGGGATAATGTAGCTTTCTAATGGTGAAAGAATTTTTCAAATCGGTCCAGTAGTTTAGGAGCCTATTCAATGCAAACAAACAAACAATCAAATCTTTCCTCTTTATAATATTAGTATAGATATAGATACATTTGAAATAGAGCTGAGCATTAATCAATTTTTTTAATTTTTGGATATTCTCTTTATTGAGTATTTGTATGTATGTATGTATGTAAATCCTTTATTGTACAATAAACAATATTTATTATGAAACACTCTGTATACATATTTATATATTTAAAGTAGATATGTATATTATCAGTTACCACGCCCTACGCCTGCTTGATGCCATCAAGCAGAATATAATTGTCATTATCAAAACTCGTTGTACAGCAACGAACCTGACGCCGCCGGGAAACGTGTAGGTGGTAATTACTTCATGTCAAACTCGATACTTTTTTTAATACTCTTAATTTAATTGGCAAATGCAAACTGAGTAAATACGTAATACACAGATTACACCGTAAGTATTAGTTCTCACCGTAGGTAGAAATAGTATTTTATGGATTAACAGTTCCTAGAATATTTAAAGGGGCTCCCATACAAAAAAAGTGATTTTTTTTGCTCGTTTTATAGAAAGACTGTCCGAGGCTATATCTCATGAACTGTGATAGTTACAAGGTTGAAATTTTCACAGATGATGTATTTTGGTTTCTTCTATAACAACAAATACTAAAAAGTAGAATAAATTAAATATTTAAGTGGGCTCCCTCCCATACAACAAACGTGATTTTTTTGCCGCTTTTATAGAGGTAATGGTTTTTATAGAGTCCTACTCGCACTTGGCCGGTTTTATAGGTAATGGTACGGAACGGCACCCTTCGTGCGCGAGTCTGACTCGCACTTGCCCGTTTTATCAGTTTTTAATTAATGATAGGATATATTTTTTACATACTTAATGTGATGTAATAGTAGATTGTTAATCGAGGTTGGAAAGAATCGATTCCCGAGGTATTTAGTCCGAGTAGGAATTGATTCTTTTACACGTGGTTAACACTCCACTTTTCATTTCGAATATGAGGAAAATAGAACTAGTTGTTTATCTAAACTATTTATTGATAATATATAATAATATTAGTAGTACCTTTTTTTTGAATTCCGTCACAGATACATAACATATTAGTATCCCGCCAATTTATGTCGACTTTTTAAATTTTAAATATGGAACTCACCGCGTAATTGTTGCGGCTTATTCCGCTCAAAGAAGTTTGCGCTAAGTTCACACTGGCTGTTTAGAATCTCATATGGCCGCAGCATTTTTTTAAATTAGTTTTGTTTTAAAATAGAACTCTTCAGAGCTGACAGCAATTCTATTTTTAAAGTTCATTCCGGCCCTTAGGTGGGAAGTAATTTGTTTGAGTTTTTCCCTCCCTATGGAGGGAAGCAGCATTTTGCACCCAATAATCAGATCAAAATAACACTACTTTCCGAGTATGAGAAATGAAAAATACTTATCATCCATTAAACATATCGGTGAGAGTCGATTCTAGTTTGGATTCTCTACTTACATGTATAAGTTAACCTTTATCCTTTCACATATGTAACTACCTAGACTAAACATAACAGTTTACTATTGTCTCAGATGAAACTATTTGCTAAGACGCAAGAATGGGGTTTTAACTTAACTCATATGCAATGAGTGCCTCTGTAAAGTTTATAAAATTAACGTATAATTTCCTGTTGGGATAGGCAGAGTGAGCAAATGTGGTCATAACGCAAAACTTCTTGTTTCTGCAAATGAAAAAATTATTAAAACAAGACCCATAATTGAAGAATAGAAGAACACTTTTAATATTTTAGTAAAATACAGACAGTGAAAATTAATATAAAAACCATAACTAAATCATCACCGTCTTTCGTATCTAACTGCAACAAACAACTCTTGTTTTTTTTTTCTGTAGGTACCTGTTTACAGCTAGACAGCTATGTTCGCTCCATATCAAAACAATGGAGTCAGATTTATTTACTGATATTTATTACTTGTTTCATAAATATTTTAGTTTGCACATTACTATGTATTACATTATATTTTTTCGACTGATTAAAATAAATAATTCATCAGTTTTTAAGCCCACAAGTCTAACCGATTCTTCCCACAATATCTTAGACGTTTTGTCGTCGTCCATTTTTTTATGAGCGCGTCTTTGTTGACAATTGGAGAAATATTCACCGTTAATTTTCCCGGCGGCTTCATCCAATAACAAATGCAGTGACGTTTGAGCACCATCCATCGCACTTGGACACCAAAATCCGAATATAATCATTAGAAAAGAACTCCATTTTCCACCCGATTTTGCTATATTAGTTGCCGCAACGCCGGGATCGGCTGTGTTCACAACCACGTTATAATTTTTAATTCTCTTCGCTAATTCTGCGGTAAAAATAGAAACACAAAGCTTACTATCAAAATAATAATTCAAGGCTATTTTTTTGGTGTTATCAAATTTTACTTTTCCACATATATGTGATAATGATGATGTGTTGATAATCCTACTCTTATGTTTTACTGTTCCTGATTTATTTAGCAAGGGTAACAGCAGAAGTGTTAATAGAAAGTGTCCAAAATAATTCACTTGCATTACAAAGTTTAATCCATCTGCTGTTATATTATTCGGACCTAATACACCAGCGTTGTTAACTAAAATATCTAGCCTATTTTCAGTGTTTAAAATGTATTGAGCGAATTCTCGTACAGATTTCAGAGATCCTAAATCCAAAAGTTTGAATGTAACGTTTTTATTCCCAATTTCCTTTACTATAGTGTTTCTTGCGTCAGTGCCTTCTTTATCGAACGGGCTTGCAATAATGAGTCTGGCGCCTCTTCGTGCTATTTCTTTAGCAATCTCTAATCCCATACCAGCTGTTCCTCCGGTTACTAAAGCGGTTTTTCCATCAAGTCGCGTCTTGGACTTGCATTTCTTGTTTCTCCATCGGAAAGAAAGGAAGATACCCGCCACAATCACATAAGCTACTAATATCAAGCCTACTATGGTAACAAAAATAGTAATTATGATTGAAACCCACATAGTCGTCTTTCGTCGTTGTATCGCGATATGATACTGATAAATAGATAATATTTTTGTTAGAACTAGTTATGCTAATGCTTATCATTAACATAGTTATTATCTATTTGTTGTTTAGTTTTCCGCTTGCGTTTCTGCTTGTACATACATACATTTAAAATATTGATTTATATTTTTACTAGAGGATGGATACCAGACACTACGCTCCCGTGGGAATTTTATGAAATTCCTCTTTACCCTTTGCATATGTTATAAAAGAAAAGGTTAGGCTGGGTATTGATGAGTCAGATTGAATTTCGTATGTGAATTTCGTATTTTTTTAAAAGTGTCGAACGAGTTAAGTAGTTTTTGCGTGAAAAGATCCTTATTTATAATGTTTACATTTTAAAACATTGGTTGGAAGTATGTAAATTGAATGTTCATTTTTTACGTATGTCTAACTACATACTACATAAACATCTGTAGCTCTGCAATCATAGAGCAAATTATCTGCACATACAGCCAACTAATTAACAAACAGTTGGTTTTAATTGCTTTAACCTTACAGTTTTTTTTCTTGTTTTTGTATCTATTTTACCTGCATTTTTATTATTATTCATCATTTTTTTAGTAGAACAAATAATTAAATAAAAAAATAAAAGTATTTATTTTCAAATTATATCATGATTCAATTTAAGAAGCTTACAAGTTTCAACCCAAAGTTGAGCACATAATTTTTCGTCATACGCAGTATAAACAGCACGAGTTAATTTACAATTTTTGAAGTGCTCACCGCTAATTTTACCGGCTTTATCATCGAGAGCTACGTAGAGAGCGGTTTGTGCGCCTTCCCAAGGGTTTTTGAAAAAACATACGAATAAAATTCGCATTAAAATGCCGATGAAAATCCCGCTGGTGTTATAAATCCCTGTACCAACTGCTCCCGGATCGACGCTGTTCACCACAACATTTTCATTCGCTTTGGCCAATCTCGAACTTAGTGTTCTTGTGAACATCGCTACACACAGTTTGCTATTACAGTAAACTCTATACTTAAGCCAATATCCAATTCTATTCCAATTTTCGAAATCCACCTTTCCGAAGTTATGTAACACTGAAGATATGTTTACAATTCTACTTGGTTCTTCGGATGTTCCCGTCTTTTTCAGAAGTGGAAGAAGTAAGAAAGTCAACAAAACCAGTCCAAAATAGTTAATTTGCATTAAAATATTCATCCCGTCCTTTGTTAAAACATTGTCCGGCAAAAGTACGCCAGCGTTGTTCATCAGGATATCTAATCTAGTTTCTGATTTTAATATGGTTTCTGCGAATTCTTGAACGGAAACTGTGGATGCTAAATCGAGTAACTTGAATGATACGTTGTCATTTCCTGTTTCTTCTATGATAATTTTCTTGGCAGCGACTCCTTCATTTGCAAATGGGCATGCAATGATGACCCTTGCACCTCTTCTTGCGAAGTCTTTCGACATTTCCAGTCCCATCCCGGCAGTTCCACCGGTTACTAGTACAGTTTTCCCATCGAGTCTTTTCCTCGACTTACACATCGCGTTTGTATTCTTCTCATGCATTCGTATAAATATTGCGACTAAAATAGCACATGCTGCTAACCCGATGATTAAAACAGACATTCTACCACGACCAAAGGTTTCTCTACACTAAAGCATTTAACGTAGAGCAGCAAAAAAGTTTTAAATCCTGCCAAGTGGAGTCATATTTGCGCCTTAAGGTGCCGTACATTATACAGCATGTTTGATATGAAATGGAAAGTGAGAGTGACCAAATTTGGAGATTGGCGACTTTAAAATATTTCTGGTTCTTGTCGTAATTAAAAACAAGCTCTATTTATGGGATATGTGGGCCGTGGACATCCCAGAATTTGGAGTTTTATTTTAACAAGTTATATAAAAAATAACAAGTTTTGAACTGAGACTACTTATTTATTTATTTACTAGCTTTCCGCCCGCGGCTCCGCCCGCGTGGACTACAGGTTATATCGTGCCCAATTGTGGGATAAAAGGTAGCCTAGGCTCTAATCTATCTCTGTACCAAATTTCATCAAAATAGGTTTAGTAGTTTAGGCGTGAAAGACGGACAGACAGACAGACAGGCAGACAGAGTTACTTTCGCATTTATAATATTAGTATGGATATTAGTATGGATTATGAGATGGACTTACTATTACTTATTTATTATGGATGGAGTTTACTGAGTGTGATATGATTCAATATGTGTGATATTTCTAAAAAAAACACATATGGGTAGACAAACATAAAGCTAAGGTTGTACGGAATACTGAAATCAACTAATATCGTGAGGGTAACACAGATAACCTTTATTGAACACATTTAGGCCCGTATTCTTAGAGATATGATTCAATATGTTAGATATTTCTAAAAAAAACATATATGGGTAGACAAACAGAAAGCTAAGGTCTGTACGTAGACTGTATTGCATTAATTTTGTACGGAATACTGAAATCAATTATTATCGTGAGGGTAACACAGATAATCTTAGATGTCTCTCAAGTAGGTATTGTTTTGAAATCTAATCATCCCAAACTAGTTTTGAGTTCAGATCAAATCTTAAGCATTGATCTTTTCCACAACGCATTTTAAGTTCTAAGTATCTGAAATCTGTTTAAGACCAGTTTTTTTATAGTCTATGGTATAAGGAAGTCTCACAGAAAAATAATCAGCGTCTGAAGAATCATGAGGAAAATAACTGCAGTTCGCAGTTCTGAGGCAATTGGTAGCCCCTTTTCATTAGATTTTTTTAGCTTACCAGCAATCAAAGTTTATACAGGGTAACTTTTTAATCAGTACACAAATTTTTCTTACGGTGCCAGTAACGTAAATAAGGAGGAAATAATTTTTTTTTTCAAATTTTTAAGATTTCGATACCCCTTTTTAATGTGAATTTTGTAAAACGCAGAAACACGGGTGTCACAAATTGTGTTGAAGAGTACCAAGTTTTCACAAATTTCTAGTAAAACAAAATTTATTGACTATAATTAAAAATTCAGGTTTAGCACTTGCTCATCTGAAAATTATAGCCATCCTTATATCTCGAGTATGCTTTTATAGCTTCTCAAACAGGCCTCTTTTGTATGAAAAATCATGCAATATCCCTAGACCGTGTTGATGTGTCTATTTTGATTTAAGTATTTTCATGCTTTAGACGGTCTAGCTTGAAATTTTTATATTAAACGAAATAAAACAAAATAAAACGGGCAAGTGCGAGTTGGACTCGCCCACGAAGAGTTCCGTACCATTACCTATAAAAGCGGCCAAGTGCGAGTCGGACTCTATAAAAACAATTATCTCTATAAAAACGGCAAAAAAATCACGTTTGTTGTATGGGAGCCCCCTTAAATATTTAATTTACTCTACTTTTTAGTGTTTGTTGTTTTAGCAACAACCGAAATACATCATCTGTAAAAATGACAACCGTCTAGCTATCACGGTTCATGAGATACAGCCTCGGGCAAACTTATCTATAAAAACGAGCAAAATAATCACGTTTTTTGTATGTAAGCCCCCTTAAATATTTATTTTAGTTTGGTTTTTAGTATTTGTTGTTATAGGACCAATAGAAATAAATCATCTGTGATTTCAACTGTCTAACTATCACGGTTCATGAGATACAGCCTGGTGACAGATGGACAGACGGACGGACGGACAGCGGAGCCGTAGTAATAGGGTCCCGTTTTTTCCCTTTGGGTACGGAACCCTAAAAATACGGGTCTGTTAAATTTTCATAAAGTAAACAAAAAAATTGCGTATTGATTAAAAAAAATAATGTGGTATAATAGTAGATTTTACAACAAGTGCACAAAACGAGCCTTCGGCTCGGGCTGCTATAAGTCTCGGATAAAAATGGTTTTGTGGACGAGTTATAAACTCTGCTTTTCACTTCGATTGCGAGGAAATAATAAAATAACATATAATAACAAATTTTATCTTTAAACTTCTGATTATTTTGGCTGTATGGAGTTTTCTATTCCTTACTATAGACCCATTTATGAGTAGATCACTTTGTGCACTAGAGCACACAATGCGATTTTGTGCAGCCTATAGTAGATCGTTTTGTGCTCTAGAACACAAAAATCGATTTTGTGCAGCATACGATTTTGTGCAGCCTATAGTAGATCGTTTTGTGCTCTAGAACACAAAAATCGATTTTGTGCAGCCTATAAGCTGCACAAACAAGCACTTTCCGAGCATGAGTAGTGAAAAAGTTTTTTTCTGTTTCTTGCCAAAATCGGTGTATAATTTTGAATATGTTTACCTCTATTGCGTTAGGGTCTTTCGCATCGCGAAAGATCGTCGTGAAGTGTCGGGAATATCCAAATTGAACAAGTTTTCATAATAATCATGAAAAATATCTTCGTCGAAAACGTCCATTGTCTTTCGAAACACACGAAAATCTCTTATCAAGCGTGCTTATAACCGGACTCACGTAAACGAAGATTAGGTAGACCTGTCAAAATCTATACTTGAGCGAAGAGTTTGACTTCTGAAATGTCGCTCGGCAGATGTCTCTCAGCGGATTTTGGATCAACGAATCTCGTTTCAAATGACGAGAATAAAATCTCAACTTACTAGATTTACGACTGAGACGCCATCAAGAATACGGGCCAAAGTCGAATGCCTTGTTTTAAATAATAATAGTTAGTAAATTTTCCACGTTAAAAACGTATGAGTCACTGACTTCAATCCCAACAACAGTTTGCAAAAAGTAGATAACTAGTATTTTTTAACCGACTCCAAAAAAGGAGGAGGTTTCTCAATTCGACCGTATATATTTTTTTTATGTATATCCGCGGATAACTTAGTCGTTTATGAACCGATTTTGATTTATGGGATACTCCCTTTGTTGGAAAGGGAGTATCCCAAGAGTGGTCCCATGGTAAGGAAACCAGGATCTGATGGTGGAATCCTGAAGAAATTGAGGGAAACTCTCGAAAAAATTGTCTTTTTGGGATTGAAGTCGGTGACTCTTACGTTTTTGACGTGGAAAATTATTGTAGACTACAATGCCTATTAGCAGCAGATAACCACAAACGAAAATGTCACTCATTTATTTAGATGAAGTTCTGGGTTGTAGATTTTTTTTGTTTTTGTTGATTTTTTTAAAAGCGCTGAATCATTTTCGATAAAATTTATATGGGATCACCTCCGGAGTAGTATACTCTTTCGAACAAAAAAATAATTTGAAAAATTAGTCCATAATTGGCGGGGAAATCGGTGAACATTTATTAAAAAAATATAGAGTCGAACACAGAACCTCCTCCTTTTTTGAAGTCGGTAAAAAGTCAAGAAAAACTTAGTCATGGTTGGGGATCTTTTGAAGGGGGGACGAGGGGTGGGCAACGAGCTGTCAACCGGTACTGAGACAACATCGATGGCCAAGAAGAAGCTTCTAGACTTACAACGGAAGCCTTTTTTCAAAAGGGTTTCTAGACTACCGCGTCTTTATGCTCAGCTCAGTCTTCACTTTTCATTAAGAAAGAGGTTATAGTTAAATTTACGTCTTAATTCTAATATGTAAACACCTGCCATTCCAGCCACGAACATCAAAGCGTTTAAAAATAGATAGTATCCATACAATCGCCTATACAAAAAGCGAGAAAACTTGCGTTGTACACGTTCTAGCATAATTTAATATGTTTGCTCATGTGGATCCCAAACTACAAAGTTGTATTCTTATATCCATATAATATTGAGTTGTTATTGTGGGGTTGCTGAGTCACATATCTAAAATATATCACTTGTTTCATATAGGAAAAACTGTTAATCTATACTAAATAATACTAATATTATAACGAGGAAAGATTTGTATTTTTGTATGTAACCATACAAATATAGTATATATTTTTTTAAATCACAAACTTTACATCTTTCGTCACTAGACATCTTATAACCATGAAAGTAATTCTTATTTTTCATTCAACAACCCTCAATATATTTTCTTAACCAAAGAACGTGATGTTCTGCCTACCTTGCTAATGATATAAGCGTAATGTATGAATCAATAAATATTTTTTTATATCCTCATTACGTTAAAAAGCTGTTTTAAATAGTTTTGCTTGCAACTACAGTACTGTTTACTTTGTTGTAATAGAAGCGGTTCCTGCGCATACGATATCAGAAACAACGCTGTTCTGCATAGAAGCAGTGCACTGTCTACCCTTATGTTGGAACCACGACGAATACCTGTTTCACACTCAAGTCTATTACGGAACCCGGCCATTGAAGACTCTACACCTCACCATGACGTCGAAAATAGAATGCGGCGGCTTCTATCCCAGGATTATTTTTGATACTTGGTAAGATATTCGGTTAGAACGCTTTTATACTAAGGCCATGTCCCCATTAGGCTCACAGTGTGCTAGCTGACTGTCTGCCTCCCTATATATTTTAAAAAGGATTGTCTATACAGAGCGTACTGTACGCAGTTTGCGCTCCATTTGAAATGTATAGGGAGGCGGACAGTCAGCCGTTCATTGTGTACCTAATGTGTACATGGCCTTAAAATATAGCAGAGGCTAAGAGTTGTGTGGTAGAGCTCGGGTATCGATGAAGAGAGACTATCGCACTTAGTCGTTCTTGGTGCAAAGGCTGGCCATAGCGATCCAGCGTGGCAAAGCTGCCAGTGTTCATGCCAGACTGATATTTCCGTCGTTATTGTAATTGATGACTCTGTTATTTATTATGACATTTAATGTAATATGACAAAAAAAATAGATCCACCGATGATCGGTTCTTGAAATACCAGTCTCCCTTGCATAATCCTACTATTGTTGAGAATAAAATGCTGTTTGAGAATAAAACCTATAGCAATTTAGTAAAAAATCGGCGAACTATTCTGGTTTGTCGAGCAATCGATGTAAACCCGTTTAACCTAGACAAGGTCACGGACATAAAGTCTGGGTGCTAATTAACACATTTAAAAAAAAAAACAAACAGGTTTTAGTTTCATTTGTACAGCCAATAATAGTAACCGGTTTTTAGTAACACAAGGAAAACCGTTTCAATTATAAATCAGTCAACAATAAGTTTTTACGTTATTAATGCCTTGGGAAACGTTTCCATTTTTTTAAATTTATTACAGAACATCTTAAGCTTAAAGTTTTGATTCTATAAAAGACATTGGAACAATACTACGGCCCGTATTACAGAAGGAGACTCAAATCTTGATCTATACTTACGCATTGATTGTCTCTTTCTCTCACTATCAAAATGACAAAGACAACTGCTACTTAAGTGTAGATCAATCTGAGTTGCGTTCTGTAATACGGAGTTATAACACTCAATTTTGTTCTAGGTTAACATTAGAAGATTTACCGATCAACATACTCCCGCGTGAATGTCGGTTAGTGCTCAGTCTCTATGGCCGCATACAACGGAGCGTGGACAGTCAGAACCAGACTAACGACAACAACCAACAGAATAATGAAAATGGAGAGGAGAACGGGGATGTGCAGTTCGAGCAAGTAGAGCTTGGCTGGACTGCTATACAGATGTTTGACTATGATGGGTGAGTACAAGCTAATATGAAGTCCATTTTAGCATTTTACACCATCTCAAGGTACTTACGAATTTACAACTTGCGATTGTCACTTTGTAAAACGCAATCTTCATATATGTATATTTCGGTGTAAAACACTTGAACTTTTTCTCATTTGTTCATTTTCTATACCGACCGGTTTCGGTTTATATCATCTTCAGGACTATAACTATATTTTTTAGATAAACGGTTTAAACGCTACACACTTAAAAGCCCATACTAAGGGTTTTCCTTGTGTCGTAAGTCCCTCAGAAGGACCCGAAAACAAACATCTGCTTTTTACACAAATGTAACATGTGATTTTTTTATTAATAACAAATGAACATAAACAAATTATTTTTTCGAAATATACATGACTTACGAATAATTTTAGCGAATAGCGACTCTACAACATGAAATTTCGTACATGTGTGATATTGATCTATGGTTTGATACCATCCCTCGATTCTTAATATAGTTTGGATACTTCCTCGACTTTCCACTATCAGCTTTCATGTTCTCTTCTACAGATCACCCCATTTAAAATGACTAAATAATTTTCTCCCAGGACTCGGAACACTCTAAATAAAAAATACTCGTTTCTTATGTACCCTCGCATTGTTTTTTTATGTATTTGTAACTTTACCTATTTACCTTTTACTTCATATTTTTCTTTATAAATAGACCATTTCGTAAGCCTGTTAAGCGTCCTCTGCATGACATAGAAGTACCCTCTGAATATGAATTGTTTTATTGTCAGAATGTTGGCGTCAGGGCACTATATCCTGCCGCTGTGGCCGCCGTGTTGCGACCGGCGCATCGGCCCCGCGCCGCATCCTATGAACGCACCGCCCGGACCGTATCCCGTCGTCAATGTTGGTATGTTCTGTCCTATGCTACAAAGGCTTATTAATAATACATCCCATAGCTAATTTAACATAACCCACCGCGTCTGTATAAACACGACTTATTAATTAGAAAGCGATAAACTTAACTTTTTGTCTGCATCAAAAAACTTTTCATTACTCATACTCGGAAAGTAGTTCTGAAGTTGCCTACGGAGCGGCTTGAAAGTAATACTTTTCAAGCCTAAGGAGAACCGCTTTCAATTGACAGCTGTCAAATTAAGTATTAAAAAAACATGTTCCAACTTCCTATACAGCCACTCTATTACAGCGCGATGTAAAATTGAAATAACAAAAATTTAATATTCATTATACAATACCTTTTTAATGACATAATAATTTACTTTTAGCTATTTCTTTAAAATAACATAAATTTTGGAAAAATATTTACCATTTTTTTCAATGATGAAAATTAAAAATAATGGTTAAATAGCTGGCCAGCTACAAAAAAAAAACAAAAAAAGGAAAGTGGCATTCCGATCTTCATTTGTTTTTTCGAGTTGTAGTTGTAGTTTTGTAACTTTGGCATAGCAGCAATGAGTTCAGCATATTCATGTTTTTATTTTTACTTTCTTTATATTCGCAATGAAAAGCACAGTGTTTACCTCGGGTGAAAGACTTATTTAGTCCCTCGAACTATTAGCTCCCTCGCTATGCTCGATCGCCAAACCCCGTCTCGGGACTTAAATAAGTTGCTTTCACCCTTAAAGTAACAATGTACTATTTCAATACAGTTGCTAGAAAAATAAACACTGTATGGCTATAAACAGAAAGTAGCTCATTGTAGCACTAGTGCTTTTTCCTTTTAGTTTTTTCTTAATTTTCACTAGTCAAATTAAAAAGTTTACCAGCAAGGAGGTTTGCATACTAAAATAAAATAATTTCGGCTTCATGTGTTATAAATAATCAAATAAATAAAAATAAGCAAATAATTTTCAAATTTGGAATAAAATATTATGTTGCGTATATTTAATTACGTTTAATTTGAAATATTTTAATATTTTATTTACCGAGAAAAAAAAGAAGGCTGAATATTAAAGGTTGAGTATTTGAATAATTTTGATACACAAAAAAACATAATCTTCACATGCGCACAAATTACGATAAAAACTTACAAAAAGGCGCCATTTTCGTAAATTTTGCATTATTTATATTGTGAAACAAATTAATATGACTTCGTCTAGTGAGGGTAGTGATATTACGGACTTGATACCACCCGACATTTTAAACACGGCGAAAACCGCGCAAGATTGTTTTCTTCCCGCAAATTCCCGTGAAAAATAGGTATATGAGTGCTTACATTTGTTTTTTATTTATGACTTTTCTCACAAATGTATTGAAAAACATCGTGTGATACACGGGTGTAATAGTATATTATGATACAAGTATGCTAAGTTGGATATTACATTAGAGGCGAGTTTAGTTCAACGGAGCCGAGAATGTAATATCCAATGCGCACGCGTGTCATACGACGTTTTTCAACACATTTGCGAGGAAAGAATAGTATATTGTGCAATTCGGGAATAAAAGACGGATTTTAAGCGAGGGCCAAAGTTGGATCACGAGCAAATGAAGGATTCTAAATTATTGAATCACGAGCGTAAGCGAGTGATTCAAGTGTTAGAATCCTGAATGACGCGAGTGATTCATAGCCCTCGATGAAAATCCGTTTTATTCAAGAGTTGCACATTATATTTTATACCATGACCTCGAGAAAAAGAAAGATTTAAGCGGAAATAAACATTTAATCAAGAAAAAAGGAATGTTACATTAATGAAAATGTACAGAGGCCAGCGCATCAGGTTACCCCATTTTCATCTTAACGCAACGGCACAGAGTGCACGCTTATGGTAACCTGATGTGCGGCCCTCTGTACATTCAAATTTGAACAATTACTAAAGTTTAGAGTAATTTTCTTG
Organism: Aproaerema taeniolella; assembly: GCA_949987775.1. NCBI lineage: Eukaryota > Metazoa > Arthropoda > Insecta > Lepidoptera > Gelechiidae > Aproaerema > Aproaerema taeniolella. The sequence goes on from OX465243.1 coordinate 11,196,564, forward strand.
TTGTTGTCGATAGGGTGATCAATCTGTGACGAGATACGAGATATTTATTTCTTGTCGACGTATTACTAATTAATGACAGCAAGGAACACACATTTTTATTTTAAAGTTTTAAATCTGTCGAAAATGATGACCATTCAAATATTGAAGAATTATCTGCGCAAGGAGTTTGAATTTCGAATATTCTTTGCGATGGAGGTCGTATGTGTATACATTGGAGTGTTCGAAATTTAAACACCAAAATTGACAAAAAAAGTGCTCTTATTTTACGTGTTTTGCGGGAGACAAAGAATCCAAATTCAAATATCAAAACTGTGACTAAAAGAGCTCTTTATCCCCAATTTTCAGTGAAAAAAGAAGCTTTTTAGAGGGGGAATGGTATAAATAAATATAAACTTTCCTTTGATATAGGCGGCAACAAACTATAACTTGCATGTAGCACCTCGGAAAGTATTTCTGGCGGTGTACCCACGTAGGTTTCCTGTTCTGCACTTGAAGAAGACATTTTTTGTGTTGTATTTCTGATAATAATCACAATCTGATGAATACAAATGCCGGTTGTGAAAACCAAGTGAAAACATCTGAAAAGAGGCGCTTTAATTTTTTTATTTTTTCGCTCGCTAAATGAGATTCACATTGCGTGTATGCCATCCAGCCAAATAATAAAAAATACTGAACTATATATTTTCACCGTTTTAGCATGAATACATACATGATAATCTTCTGAATTTAAATAATTTAGTGGAATTATATTTTTATTTACAAATAGTTTATTTTATTGACACTTGATTTTAAATAAAAATATAATGTGATCTCTTTGCTGAAATTTAGAAAAAATAACCATTACGTACTAGTGTTTTATTTTTATTACTCACGGGCTGGGTAAAACATATAATTATGAACCTTAAAACAATGACATAAGGCCCACTTTATGAGCAAATATGTTGAAAAAGTTATTGTTAACTCGTGACAATGGTGATCACATACGTCAACTCGTTTACTATAACCTCCTTCACACCCTCATATCACGATTTACTATTGTATTTTTATTACTAAACGATCCGTGAGGGTTACACATAATTCAATAATTTTAACTCACATTACTTAAAGATAGTTTCTCTCCTATACATTGACACAAGGGAGGACATTCTGAGACAAACTACTTTTGTGAATCAATTTATACATATTTATTCATATTTTGATCACTTCGTCTGGCACTATACCTACCGCGTGTGGTTCTTTAACTTTATTTCTTCTGGTCATGAGTCTAAATTAACTATCTATCTATCTATCTAAGGAGGGGACGCCCGTCAGGCACAGGCGGGTGATCAGTCCACTCATTTGGGACCATTTCACCCAGTTCCCCACAACAGCGCATGAGTTTTACCTCTGCACTGACAGTTCCACCTCTTTGAACCTACCCGAAGCTTTAGCAAACCCGATTATATCCTTTATGTTAAGCTCTTGTATTTGTTCTTCTTTTACCTCATCCATGCCTATTGTCTCCCATCTTACCAGCGCGTACATTGGACACTCAGTCAGGAAATGGAGACTTGTTTCCTCCTTGTCGCATTCTGGGCATGTGGGATCACTTTTTAGGCCCATTATTGCTAGGTGTCGGTTCAAAGGACAGTGTCCCGTGAGCAGACCCACTACAATCCTGATGTCCTTTCTATTTAGCTTTATAAGTTGCTTCGACTTTCTTTTTTCATATGTCTTTAGGAAGATTTTTGCCTGGCGGCATTGTTTGTTGTGCTTCCATCTTAAATTGGCTTCTTCTGTTATGATCTTGCTTTTGTATTGTATTGTATTGTAAAATCCTTTATTGCACATCAAACAAAGTAAATACATTATAAACAAAAGAGATAAATATTAAATAAATTTAAGGTACAAAGGCGGACTTATCCCACAAGGGGATCTCTTCCAGTCAACCTACGAGAGAGCGAGAGGATTCATGATACGTAGGCATACAACAGGAAAATAGTAGAGACAGAAATAGGTATTGAATATTATCACGGAAATAGATAAATAAATATTTGATATGTAATAAATATTTGTTTGTAATATTTGATATGTTTGTGTTTGTTTAATATTGTTGCTTATTATTCCTTTACTGATTTTACTTGATATAGGTAGCCTGGGTTCCGGGCCGATGAATGTCTCATCGGCCCCTTTCCTTGCTAGCTCGTCTGCAATCTCATTACCTATATGTCCTTCGTGCCCCGGCACCCAGGCAATGGTAACTTTGGCCTTTTTGGCTAAATTAACTAAACCTTTTTCTAAAACATAATTTGTCCCCAGAAATTCCCCTCTACGCACATACGGGAGTAAAATGGGCTCCGGAGACGAATGAAAAGACACCTTCACCAGAAGATCTACCGAAGTTCGACTCTCTGGACGGCCATACTCAATCACAGCTATTACATCTTATAGAACAAGGCGCTTATCAGAGGATGCCTACTGAGTGTAGAGAGGTTTGTATTTACGATCTTTTATGAAGATATGTTATAGGGAGTTTGAAGACTAACTCAGGTTCTATTAGACGAGTGGATCTCACCAACAGCAGACATAGCGTATTTAGCTGTTTAGTCTCATTAGAATGGTATTGCAATTTTGTGTTTTATCCAGGGAAGGATTTATTTGTTGACATTAACTCCGAAACCGCGATACTAACCGTTGCTTGTAATTTGTGAAAAAGTTAAGAAATTAATATAACATTATCTGTATCGGTGGCTGTTTTAATGTGTAATTAAGTCCTTGTGTCGTGTAGGTAATGTGGGAAAAACGGCAATACTTAGTGCAACTGCCGAGTGCGTTGCCACTCGTGTTATTAGCGGCTACCAACTGGTACGGAGAGCACAGGGCGCATCTCGTCGGCCTGCTCAAGATGTGGGAGAAACCCTCGCCGCTCAACGCCATGCATCTCCTGTTACCCTGGTAAGCTATATTATATTTTGAAGTTGTTTCGGAATGTTCTAAGGACGAAAGTGATTACCGACCGAGGTTATTCGTAAAGCCAAACGTTAGATTCTGTTAACAATACACTACTACAAATAAAAGGAAAAATTACTGTATAACCCTTGTAAACAAGGTTTTTAAAGTTGACATAGTAAATTATGACGACGATTCACAGATTCATAACAGGTAAACAAACGTTTAGCTGTATCTTACCAATTTTCTGTCCGTGACTTAGTTCGCGTGGAAAGGCAGCCATATATTCACAATAATGTCGATAGATGCTTCATTTCGGCAAGGAAGAATAATGAAATTCAGAAATTATATTTATTTATACTATTAGTAAGGATGGTTTTACCTTGTCTCTAGTTTTCCTGACGCAGCGATACGGGAGATAGCAGCAAAGCTAATGAACGACATGTCAGACGATGATTTATGCAGAATTCTACCACAATTAGCTCAGGCATTGCGGCACGAAACTTATGAAGCCAGTCCACTTGCAGGTAAGGTATAGATTTAAATATCTAGTCTCATTAGCTTAGGTGGTAGATCATTTTTTCAATGGTTTCTTCTTTTCTGGGTCGCTGCGCCTGCATGAATGAGTGCTTTTCCTTAAATTGACCAGTTAATTGCTTCACATGCCTGTACATCAACTCCTAATTTTATCCGATTAATAAATTTAAAAATTTATTTTTGGTGTGGTTCCTTATAACTTCTCTATCTAGATCGCAGTAGCTATATATATCCTTTATTGCATAAAGTTATTATTAACAATTGGACAAAAAGTGTACAAAGGCGAGCTTATCTCTAAAAGAGAAAATGTGTATTAGTAATATGGACCAAAACGTGAAGTATTTGTATAGAAAAGTATATAAAGTATTTCCTTCTACAGAAATGCTGCTGTCCCGCGCATTGGCGTCACCAACGGTTGCTCACAAGCTATTTTGGTTACTAGTCCATTCTCTACCAAATGTTCCTCAGGTACGTATTTCATCTTTTTAAATATTGGGCTAATAAAGCTTAAACAGAAACGATCTGTAGAAGAAAATAATAATAATAATGGTGACTATTTAACAGGGAAACCTGATGTTTTTATGCAAATTTGACATGAAAAAGCATAATAAATGTCAGTAAACATTGTATTACAGGCCCCAAGTCAAGAGTTTCTTGGCATAACTTTGGAAGAAAACTCTGGAGAGTTGCAAGAACTAGACGCATGTATCACAGCGGCGTGGCGATACAGACTCATGTTGCGAGCATTACTGGCCATTTGCGGAGAGAACTTGACTAACACCCTCATGCGGCAACAACTGCTAGTTAAGGTATGTGAATTGACTCGTCATTTTTTGGTGAATTGACTCGTCAAGTTATGATGTAACAGTGTTCTTAATGTATGCTACATAATAGTAGAAAATATTTCACAAGTATTGGTAACATAAAATTTTCGCTTGTATACATATAGGATGTAAGTTAGTGAAAAATAAGAATGTAAATTAACCCAAGAAACTAAACAACTTTCCCCAAGGAACATAGGTCGAAATATGAAAAAAAAAAAAATTCGCGTCTTCATACAGCTTGTGCGATCAGCTGATTTGTCTTTGTATGAGAAGATAAAAAATTATTTTTTAATTTTATATAGCTTCCTTGGGGAAGTTGTTCAGTTTCGTTTCGTCACCCTATATAGTCGCTTTTAGTCGCCGAGTTCATGCTATTTTTGTGTCGTCCTTTGGGCTATAAATTGAAAGCTTTTTCATTACCTTGTTATTTACCAAGTTTTACCAAGGTACCAGTAAACTTTCCTTAACGCTGACATTTTGTATTTATTAAACAAACATTTTATTTTTACCAGACGCTATCAGAAGTGGCAATGTCAGTAAAGAACGCTAAGGAGAATCAAAGACAGCGCGCACTATGCGTGGGCGGCGAGCGGCTGGCCGGCATGCTGCGCGCCGCGCCCGCCGCGCTGCCGCTCGCACTGCCCCGATACGTGCACGACGTCGACGTCAAGTGAGTGTAGCGCACTGACACCTGAACGCATAGCGTACTTACACTCAGTGACGGCTAGACTTAGCATACTTACACGCAAGACAGTATATCTTACACTCAGTGACACCTAGTACATCTAAACACACAACACATAGTGTACTTACACTCAGAGACAGCTAGACTTAGCATACTCGTACTTACTCGTACTTAGCATACTTACACGCAAGACAGTATATCTTACACTCAGTGAAACCTAGACTCAGCATACTTAAATCTAAACACACAACACATAGTGTAGGTACTTACACTCAGTGACAGCTACACTTAGCATACTTACATCCAAACATACAACACATAGTGCTCTTACACTCAGTGACAGGTAGACTTAGTATAATTACACCTAGATACACAACACGTAGCGTACTAAGACTCAGTGATAGCTAGACTTAGCATACTTACACCTAAACACACAACGCGTAGTGTACTTAGACTCAGTGACAGTAAGACTTGTATACTCAAAGACAGCAAGACTTAGTATACTTACACCTAAAGACACTAAGTCATAGTATAATTACACTCAAAGACAGCAAGACATACACTCAAACACAGCAAGTCATTGCATACTTACACTCGATAACGGTAACACTCACACGTTCACATAGTAAATTCACTCTCAGTTCGTACCACAATTATTATTATTTTAATATATTCAATGAAAAAATTAAAAAAAAAAGAAAATATTTTCATTTTTCACAGATCGTGCTCATACTTTTCATCGAATACGCTTCCGTTAAAGATTAACTTCATTGGGAGCGATAATGCAGTAGTGCCAGCCATGTTCAAAGTAAGATTTTTAGATTTTACCGTTAATCAAAACGAATGATCATAAAATTATAATTTGATAAATCCACTGCATATCAAACAGCGGAGCTTGTACTTATTTTCGAAATGAATACATAATATAAGTTGTGGTAACGTAGACGACCAATTGACGCAAACATATGCAGCGGACGTCCTCCTTTTTGACTTGGCCAAATATTTTTCAAAAAGAAAATAAACCCTGCATACAAACTGAAATAGAATCCATTTTTGATTGGAATTTTGATTGAAACGTTTCTTACAGGTAGGAGATGATCTCAGACAAGATGCTTTGGTGTTACAAGTCATCAAAGTGATGGACAGCCTCTGGTTGAAGGCCGGTCTGGACCTTCGCATTGTCACTTTCCAAGCACTCCCCACCAGTGACAAGAGAGGTGAGTAATAAATAAAAGTAGGGGGTAGGATCGTAATGAAGTAAGGAAATGCGACCTTGAATCCTTATTAATATTATAAATGGATGTTTGTTACTTTTTCACGCTCAAAAGGCTTTACCAATTTTTATATGGTATGGAGGTAGCTGACGCCCTAGACGCCCTACATAACTGTCCCAAATTTCCACGGGAATGAAGTCCCGGGCGGAAAGCTAGTCCTAAATAAAAGAGATATAAATTCCTGAAAAAAGTTCCAGAGCCGGCTACTCTTTTAAGTTCGAGTGATTAGGCGTCTTCTGGGTGAGCTTGCTACATCCTCGACCACATCTTCGCCCCTGAGCTAGATAGTGGTTAAGAGCGAACCCACTCACTCCCTATGAAAAAAAAAACATGGTTGGTGTCGCCGATCACGAATGGGCGTAATCAATATTCGTCATAATAATATATTGCTTCCTCGACGAAGTCTCACAGACAGTTTCTGAAGGAGTTCGCATGCGTTTTCGTACAGATAGCAGTTTCTTTAATTTGGCTAGACGTAAGCACACAATAAAGTCTCCGCAGAGATTACAGAGCTAATATATGCTGATGACTTGCTTCTTAGCAGAATTCCCAGATGGCCTGCAACAGCTATTATAGTGTCCGTATTTCACCAAGCTTGCTGTAAGTTCGGTCTAAAAATCAGTGACTAAAAGACGGAAGTACTGTCAAAGTGATTCTAGATGAAGGCAGGCATAAACCAAATGTAGCAATGTTTGACTATCGACAGCGTTCAGTGGAAATCGACATCATTGGTAGGTTCTATATCGAAATTTTGTGTTTTATTTTATTCAGCGGTTTCTCGGTTCGATTCTCAGTCGGAGTATTTATTTTTGTAAAGGGCAAAAATGTCTTTTCAAGTATATGTATTTGTGTTCCATGGGATCTACTACATATGAATCTTTAATTTAAAAAATACGATTATAATTCTTTTCATCCTCCATGTTAGGGAAAGACTTCTTACCTCCCCAAAAACAGGGATGTAAGTAGACTATAACACACCTATAAATCAAAACAGGGATGTAAGTAAATTTGAAATTGGAACAAGATCTGCCTATACAAATAGTTGAAATAAAATCTTCATGCTGAATACTTACGATTTTAAATGTAGCGTTCATGTTTCGATTTTAAAAATAGAACGGCGGGTTTTGTCTAATTTGCAAAAATTTAAAAATAAAACGTGTTTTTCCTGTAAGTACTTACAATTGTTTTATTTACCTCGCATGGAGGAAGAAAAGCAGAGTGTTTACCTCGGGTGGAAGTATCAATAACACCCTCGAACTATATGCGCCCTCGCTTACCACCCTTGTGTAACTATCTAATATTACTATGCAATTTCCAGTGTTGTAATGTACATACAAGCACCTGATCATAACTAAAAAGCCTTATTTATTGCCTATCAGGTATGATAGAAATAGTATCAGAAGCGGAAACTCTCCGAGCTATCCAAACGGAATGGGGTTTGACCGGGTCGTTCAAGGACAAGCCCATAGCTGAATGGCTCGCGAAACACAACCCTTCGGAGCTTGAATATCAACGCGCTAGGGATAATTTTACAGGTGAGTTTTTAATAATTTTTATTAAATAAACTTTCATAGATTGCAGTCGTGTTTATCGCACCGTAAATTGAATTAATTTCCCTTTTTTTAATGTTAGTATGCAGCTTTTCTTACAAAAGCTAATGTTAATAAGGTACATAATGAAGTTTATTAACAATATTTCTAACCGTATCCACCTCATATACAATCCGTTATGGATTGTATATGATAGTTGTTAAACCTCGTGCAACCTCATGCGTTGCTGTGGTTTTTTTCGGTACTTTCTTCTGTATTTTGCCGGTTTATCAATATTCTTAGCGCGTAAGTATCTTTCAATATTTAAATTGTTATAAATTCCATAATCCTACATTGTTTCTTAAGTCATGCGTTAAACTAATGGGTACTTTCTGTTTCATAGCATCTTGCGCCGGATACAGCGTAGCAACCTATCTCCTCGGTATCTGCGACCGTCACAACGATAACATTATGTTGAAAACCTCTGGTCATCTCTTCCACATCGATTTCGGCAAGTTCCTCGGAGACGCGCAAATGTTCGGCAACTTTAAGAGGTAAGCTGATTTCTTTTCTGACCTGTTTGTTTAAATTGTGTGGTTAATAAGTCAACTGGTATGTACGTTCGGGCTATAAGCGGTAAGCAAGAAACTGAGGACTTACAAGGGCTTATAAGTCGAAAATTAAGGGGAGTGGATCAGCCCGCTAAGCCGAAATAGCGGATATATCGAATAATACGAAAATCGTTAAACAATAAGAACCTGTTGTTCAAACTTTCCCAAATTAACATTTTTAAAAGTTTTAGTATTAAAGGACTTACTGTCTTACTACCCCTGAAAGAGGGAAATTATTATTGTTAAATATGGGAAAAAGGTCTGAGATTTTACATACATACGCTCACGCCTAAATTACCTATCAGGTTAGGCAGAGCATCAGTGGTTTTAAAGCCATTTGATGCCACGTTTGACATGAATTCAGAGGGTTATAAGATGAAATATGACGTAAATGGTGAGAGGTTGTCAGCCTTTCGTCCACAATACAGCAAAACCCTAGCGTCTCACTTACTGACTTTTACAGTACGCCTGAGAAGAGTAGGTAGCTCGTACATTCTATGTTTTTCTTTTCTCCCAGTCCAGCATGGAAGTTTTAGATTTTTACCTCGGGTATAAAAGTTGTTAAGTTTCATGAAGAACCATTCCCTAAACTTTCGTTATCTAATTTTTCAACACATTTGCTCATAAAGTGGGTCTTATGTCATTGTTTTAAGGTTCATAATAATATTTTTTACCCAGCCCGCGCATAATAATAATAAAATACTAGTACGGAATGTTTTTTTTTTCTAACTTTCAGAAAGGAGATCAAATCTTATTTTTTATTTAAATTCAATGTAAATATTAAATTACTTGTAAATAAAAATATAATTCCACTAAATTATTTAACTAAGATAACATAAAATTATCATTTACGGTGAAAATATATAGTTCAGTATTTTTTATTATTTGGTTGCGCATACTTGTCGATGTGAATCTCATTTTGCGAGCGAAAAAAGAAAAACAAAAAAATCGCGCCTCTTTTCAGATGTTTTCACTTGGTTTTCACAAACAGCATTTGTATTCATCAGATTGTGATTATTGTCAGAAATACAACACAAAAAATGTCTTCTTCAAGTGCAGTACAGGAAACCTACGCCTACGTGGGTACACCGCCAGAAATCAGAAATCATAATGTACTATAAAGTCACTTCATAGAAGTTTCTGGGTGGCCACTGCAGAGAACCTTAACGTAATAATCGTGTATGTGTACGCAGAGACCGCGCACCGTTCGTTCTGACGCACGACATGGTGTACGTGATCAACGGCGGCGAGCGGCCCACGCAGCGCTTCCAGCACTTCGTGGAGCTGTGCTGCATGGCCTTCAACGTGGTGCGCGCGCATCACGACCATCTGTTGGACCTCTTCGCGCTGGTAACTAATCATAAATCTATACTTATCTATCTATATACTGATTTTTTGTTAGTTTGTTTGAATTAAATAGGCTCCGAAACTACTGGACCGATTTGAAAAATTATTTCACTATAAGAAAGCTACATTATCCCCGATGGACATAGGCTACATAATTTTCCCGAATTGCCACGGGAACGAAGTCCCGAGCGGAATGCTAGTAATATTATAAAGAGGAAAGATTTGTATTTTTGTATGTAACGAATAAACTCAAAAACTACTAGACCGATTTCAAGAATTCTTTCACCATTAGGATGCTACAGTATCCCTGAGTAACATAGGCTACATAATTTTCCCGAATTCCCACAGGAACGAAGTCCCGAGCGGGATGCTATAAATAATAAAATAAACACTACACCCTCACACTAAGGTTTTCCCTTGTGACATAGGACCCTCAGAACATACATAAAGACAGACATATATAACACCCATAACTCGAGAACAAACATCTGTTTTTTTTCACAAATATTTTTCCCAACTGGGAATCGAACCATGGACCCGTCGATCAAGAGGCAGCGCCGCTACCACTCGACCAAACCGGCCGTCAAACTAACAAATAACTCTAAAATTAAAAAAATTGTTTAACCTCTAAAATTTATTGCGTCCGTATCTCGATCACGTCAGCCTTGAAATAAAAAAAAACCGCATCGAAATCGTGAGGGGTTAAAAACAAACACTAAGGCCCTTAATGTTTGTTTTTAACCCCTCACGATTCGTTACCGTCGTTACGTTAGCGTAAACGCGCGTAGACCGAGAGCAATACTGAAAAAAATATTTTTTTCTTTTTTAAGATAGAGAATCTTAAAATAAAATTAAGTATTACGATCTAGCCTAAAAGACCAATACGTAATTTGTCTATAGCTTAAACTTCTAAAGTTGCGTAAACTAAGAATTACTCCATTTATCACCATCTTATAGTCTATTAATATCCCGTTAGGGATTACAGGCGTTAGCGTGTGTATGTATATTATAGTCTATTAAGGGGAAGTCACTTTGTTAATGTGCACGTATTATTACAAAAAAGATTATTTACATACACATTACAATTAATTAAATTCTAAAACGGGTCTAAATTCACGTATATATATTTATTTACCTTTTCCTGACATTTCGACGCGGTTGCACGCGCCGTAGTCACGGGTAGACTGTTGTTGTCTCAGCAAGATGTCATCAGAGTGGTGGATCTACCCTCAGCGTAATTAAATTCACTGCGGGTCGAACCACAGAACTGTTCATTCGAGTATGACGTTCTAATTGTTTACCTCCCGGCACACCGTACTCACAGTGGAAGCACGTTCCGAAGATATATCCGAAGATACGACACTGGATATTATTTTCTCGATTACTGGTCCCCAGGTGGGTGACAACTAAAATCCATCTTCCCTGTTGAAATTCTTCGGATGTTTTTTAATTTCAATTGCCTCACGTACTATCCGTGGATAGTAGTGGCGTTCATTGGAGAGGATTTTTGGTTCGTGAAGTTCGATCCAGTGATTCGTACCTGAAGACAGGTGCTGTGCAACTGCTGACTTATGTAGTTGTTGGTTCTTTACATCGCTGCAGTAAAGAACCAACAACTACATAAGTCAGCAGTTGCACAGCCCTGAAGAGAGGCTCTAAACTCTCCTCTAATGTAATATCCAACTTAGCACACTTGTATCATAATGTAATATTACTTGTTCACAAATTAGCGATGCGCGCGAATCAGGGTTTTTTTAGGCAAAGGCACAAAAAAAAGCCAGTATTAATAATAAAGTAAATTAATACTTTTGTGTTTTTGTTATAGATAAATGGTTGTAATTTATTGTCAAAATTAATTAAATTAAAAATTAAATGTTTATTTATTATATTTTATCTCCCAAAGTTAATTTTATTCATAAAATGTTGACACTTTTTCAACCGACTTCAAAAAAGGAGGAGGTTCTCAATTCGACTGTATTTTTTTTTTTGTATATTTGTTACGCGATTACTCCGGCAATTATAAACCGATTTGAATAATTCTTTATTTGTTCAAAAGAGTATACTCCTGAAGAGGTGCCATATAAATTTTATCAAAAATGATTCAGCGCTTTAAAAAAAAAACAACAAAAACAAAAAATACTACAAACTAGAACATCATCTAAATAAATGAATGACATTTCTGCTTGTAGTTATCTGCTAATAAGCATTGTAGTCCACAAAAAATACTAGATATCTACACGTTTTTAACGTGGAAAATTATCTGACATAAAAACTCTTAGCTAAGATTTAAAAAAGTACCGTTAGTTTTTAGACCGAGTATCTTGATAAACCGTCCGTTTTACATTACATTACCGGATAAGATACAATACGATATTGAAATTGGTGAAATAAGAGACCCTTTACGAGCAAATGTGTTATAAAATCCGTTATTGTACATCAAATGAAAAAAATAATATAATTCAACCATAGGCGGACTTGTCTCACACGGGGATCTTTTCCAGTCAACCGTAGGCGGGGAGGTATAACCGGATACAAAATTTTAAATAAAAATTGCAAAAATAATGCACGGACGGCCGCAACTAAGGTTACCACATGCGTGTGCTCTGTGCTGTTAAGAACGGTTTTGCAATGAAAGTGGAGTAACCTGATGCGCTGGCTTCTGTTCTTAAACCTAACCGTATAAATATTTCAGACTCTTCAGAACGTTTCATTGGATAAAAAAATTACAGTATTGGTAGTATGTCAGTCCCAAATTTACAGAATAGATGCCAGTTTGACATCTCGTTTGGTACAGATGGCGATGTCAGGCGTCGCCGGCGTGACGTCACAGGCTGTTAACTACGTACGCAGCGCCCTACTGCCGGCCGCCACCAATGCGGAGGCAGCCGCTGCTTTCGCTCGCCTCATTCACTCCTCATTGAAGAGCAAGTTAGTGTTACAATTGCTTCTATAGAATTAACCCTATTATACTCTAAAATTATCATTTTTCTTCCTGCATATTGGTTCAGCCCGTTTCACATTCAAAGTATTTTCAAGGTCCAGAATACGGCAGATTACAACAACGATCTCCGGGACTTTTCTTACTGTGAAACCGAAACTAATTGGATTATGATTTTCACCTCAGGTTTAATTTTTTATCCTCACCGTTTGAAAGTCGCGTCGGTTAGTACAGTAGTACCACTCCTAATAAGTTACGGCGATGTACCGTAAATAGAAGTCTAATTTTGAATGGTGTGAAGATATCTCGGCAAGCATTGGTTCTTTTTTTGACATCAAATGTCTTAAAAGTATTATAAACGAGATGACACAAGTTACTTCTCTATCACTATTCCCATGGACTGAACATTGCAGACCCGATAAAAATGATCTACTGTTACCAGGTTTACGCCCATAAACTTCTTCCTGCACAACTTGGCTCAGCTGCGTGCTAGCGGGGATCAGAGTAGTAATACTTCGGAGCTTTTGTCCTTCATGCCCAGGACTTATACGTACGTATTTATTTATAGTATTTGTATTAAGTGCATATACGTACAACGTACGTATTTCATGTTCAGTTAAGGTTTCAGTTTAGCAAACCCATAGCTGTTAATATCGTCGTAGGGGCGTCGCTTGAGATGCTTGTCTCGTTTCGAGCTATATTTTACTGCTTTGCTGATTTTTGAAGGCTTAATTTAGAAGTTGTTAAACCTGATCGTTAAAATGGAGTGAATATAATGTTTGGTATTCAATAGAATCCACGCTAACCAGCAAGATACTATCAAATATCTATGCTCATGTACAGACATCAGCACGTCAGCTTACCCAATTACAATACGAAAGCCGGTGCGGCGCTATGACGAGTGAGATAAGGGCAACATCAAAGTGCTAATGTGCTGCCGTGTGAACTATTATTATTTATGTTCTAAAATAACAACACTGTGCTCATCACAATTATGCTCAATCTACAGGATGGCCCAAGAAGGTCGGTTGGTTAGTGTAGAATGCCTCGGCTACGAAAAACGCTACGACCCAGAAAAGCACTACGTATATGCGCTGCGCATCTACAGACAAGGACAGGCGACGCCGTTTGTGCTGTACCGCTCATACAAACACTTCACTGAGCTATATCAGAAGATTTGCCTGCATTTCCCATTGGCGAAAGTTCATAGGTAAGTTGTCGGTAAAATAAGCATACATGCACTCACGGATCCATTAAATGAATTGATTGTCGTATTGAATTGATAAATGGTCAGGCAGTTCCGGATTTCATGCGTCGAATCTAGCTTAGTAAACAAAATATCTACGTTGTTTACTGATCTAAAACTCTTATTAGTGTTTAGTAAACCTTGCGGTATTAGTGTTTAGTAAACATTGTATTTGTCAATGTAAAGTAATAGTTTTTACTAGATTGTATTTCTGTAGTTTATTTCGTTAAAAGGTAAGCTTCTGTTTCAATTACAATTATCCGTAGTCGTCTTTTTCTCTAACTAAATCACCTTGTAAATGCGTTTGCTTGTCTTTTTGTCGCGTTGGTAACTTAGCGTTAAATAGTACCTTTTTTTTAAGTAACTCGTGTATTTTGTGATCTTTTCTTTTTGAGATGTTTCGATGTGTGCAATAAGGATTACTGCATTTTAATGTTATATATTATGTGCCTATGTGATGAATTGACTGATGACCTCATTATAAAACACACTGCTATTAACAAAATTATTTATTTATAAATTAATATAATTAACCTTAGTACTTACCATATGATGCCCTTCAAACACAACATTCTGATGCTATGAGTTGATATCAATTCCTTATCAAAACAAAACAATTGTCACTCAAACAACGTTGACTCATGCTAAACATACAATGATTTTCTTCCGGTCACGGCTGTAGAATCATCATTCTGCAATCGTACCATAAATTTTTGGGTACCTCCTATTTTAGCTGTTCCAGAAATGGGTGCCCGAGAGACTTGCACTCTATGCTGTGCTATCATGTCCCAAGTACTATCAGAATCAACTGGTTTGCCGAAACTCGTATTGCCAGTATTATCGTTCTCGTTTTGTACCACCGCTTCTGTAGGTTTGCCCTCTGAATATGGTGGAGGTCCACTGTTCTTGCTTATGGAACTGTCTAGAGTGTTAGTCGTATACGGTGAAGGCCCAGCTGCAGACCCTTGCGCCAGTGGATTTGCAGCCTTTTTTGAGACAAGCTTCTTATCTTTTTCTTTCTTTGTTTTATCTTTGGGTTGCTTTTGCGCTGCTGCCTTCTCTCTTTCCTTTCTCAACTTTTCCTGCTTAACCTGTTCTTGCAATTCCGCTTTTTCTTTCTCTTTTTGTAATTTTTCTTCTTTAGCACGTTCTTGAGCTTCTATTTTTTCTTTCTTCTTTTGTTCAGCGAGTTTCTTTTTTTCAAATTTCTTTTGTTCCTTTTCGTTAGCTTTAGAGATCTTTCTGATGTCTTTAGAAGTCTGGTTGTTTGGAACACTTCCTCTCGGGTCTGATGATACTTTGGGGGTATTCTTGCCCAAGTTAGATGCCAAGTTTGACGTTCCTACCAAGTCACCTGTGCTTTTTGATGTTTTGATAACGTCAAGATCTGTTGGGTCCGGTTGGAATGCTTCTGGTAGCTTCACCATAGACGGTGTTAGTTTTTTAGGAGGATCAGGGTAACTTCCAAGGCCTGTAATGAGAATAATTCCCATTATATTTATTTTACTTTGCAAAAAAATGTTATCACTTCAATGTTTTGAGTAAGTCTGTTTATCTCAGTTTTATCAGGTTGAAGTTATGAAGTAGCTGTTTTAATGAGCTATTTTCAATTATCAGTTGCTTTAATCAAAAGTTAAATCTTGCTATGTTATCACTTCGCTACTGTGTCAATTTGCTGTTGTGCAACCATACGTTATGTTTTTTATTTAAAAAATACTACTAACATAAATAAGGGGAAAAAAAATAACCGGTTGCACTCCGGGAGTGCCGGCAGAATTGAAAACTTGAACAGTAACGTTGTGCATTAATATTTTTTTTTTCTATGCTGACACTGGATGACATCTAGACTTTTGCAGTTTGAATTTCTTATATTTATCAAACACCCCTCTGTGACATCTTGACTTTTGCAGTTTTCATTTCCTATATTTATCAAACACTCCTGCGCCTTACGAATTTTCGATCAGGGTCACGTGACAGACACGTGACCCTGAAGCGAGTTTAACATTTTTTACCCATACTTCAAAGTGCACAACGCCGCTAAAGAAGTTTTCATTTAAAAAATAACAACATTATTTTACTTACCAAAAAATTGTTCCCGGTTGGGTTTGTACGTGCCATTGACAGAAGATATTGGGGTGACATCTTCAGAGTATTCAGAACTTATTCGTTTGCCTGCTGCAAAGTTCAGCGAAGCTCTAAACCCTCTGAATTTCGGCATGATTTTTTGGGGATTCTATTATTCCTCAGTATTGATTACCTACTTTAAATTCTTCTTTTTTTATTCTTCGTTTAGAAAAACAGTCGGTCTAAAAAGAAAAAAAATTTTTTTTCTTATATTCATTACCTTTCAAAGATGAAAAACGCATCTATGGAGTTAACAAGTTTCCATTATAAAAACTATATCTAAATACGTGATTTGTCACGGTTACGGAACTGATAATCATAATTAGAAAAGGCCAAAACTGTAACAGATCTAAAGATTAACTTTGTTTAAACAGTGTTGATTAAGTTTTAAAAAATGCTACCTTATCTGTTTATTTTGAATTTGATGTTCTATCATTTAATTCTGATGAACCTTATTACCAGTAGATAAGAAACTTGAGTGGGCACCAATCGAGAGAACGGATAAACTGGTTAGAAGTTTCATCTTCGATTTTGGTACGGGAAAAAAAGTGGATTATTGAAGAAAGTAGAATAAACATCACAGTTAACATTAGGTTTTTCTGACACTAGGAAGATTTCTTCAAACTTGTATGAGATTCCGGAAATGACTTCATTTCTTTTCAGTGTTCAATTGAAGATATTTTTATTGGAAGATTTTACAAATAATGTACTCTTAAACTCACCCATTCGTGGTATTTAAGTATCAATCCCGTACACTTCCAATTACACTTGAAATAATGTAAATAATCACAGTATTATTGTGGATAGCGGTCCGTCCCTTACTAAAATCAATACGCGCGTCAGATTAGATAGTGCGAATGTCAGCCATGTTGAATGGATATCTTATCTTGTACCGAATTGTGTTAACTAATCTTTGTGTGGATATGTAGATGATAATCCTTGTAATTCTTAATTATGTTTTTAAAGCCACGTAATCCATTCAGTTATTAGAAAAAGTTTTTAATTCGAATTGACTTTAAATTAGCGAAACTTACACCCATTTGCAGAAGCGTCCATTAAAGTTAATGCTACTTTAAATATCATACTGTCACTTTTCTTCTTATTGCCGTATACAAGGACGACATTACATTTAAAGAAGCTTTAATTTTGTTGAATGTCAGGGATGTGACACTGACCTTGAAACTGAATAACTTTCTATAACTTGTACTAAATTTCTCAATAAAAATACATATTTTTTATGTACGATATTATCCTTGGTTTAGAATCATTTATACTAATTTAAAATATCCATTATTTAGGATACATATAATATCGGATTTCTTTCGATCTCGATTAGTGTCATTTGGAAAGCAAAAAAAAACTACTTTCTGAGCATTGATCAGGATCAGTCAGTCAGTGCTATTCTTTTTATAGGTTATGATATCAAAAAAATGCCGTGTTATCCCACAGCTTACCCTCTGGTCTACACGTGGGTAGATCGAACACTCGTATCGTAGCGGAGCGGCGGTTCGGCGATGTCCAAGCGTTTCTGACGTCACTCTTCAACCTCGCCGATGAGATCGCCCACTCCGACCTCGTTTATACTTTCTTCCATCCACTTTTGAGGGACCAGCAGGATGTAGAACCGCAACGAATGAAGAATAGAGGTAATTAATGACATCACTGATTAAGTCTATCTTAAACGGAATATTGCCTCCAAGAGTACTACTGATTCTCCTAAGCCTAAGGCGCATCACATTTAATGAATGACTTCGTTTCGAATTCTATATCGCAAAGAAATGACAAGCACTTTCCATAGCACGGTGAGCAACTTTTCTCCTTAATGTGCAGGTATGATGAAATCCTTACCAATATTATAAACGAGAAAGTTTGTATGTATAGATGTTTGTTACTCTTTCACGCTGAAACGGTTGGACCGATTTTGATAAAATTTGGTATGGAGGTAGCTAATACCTGGATTAACACATAGGCTACATAAGTATCCCAAATGCCCACGGGAACGAAGTCCCGGGCGGAAAGCTAGTACTACAAATGTTTCAAACTCTGGTTACCCTGGTGTAAGACTGTGGTTCTCTGCTCCATGTACCGTTACCATAATGATCGATTCCGAACAATGTGCCACTTTGTTAGCGTTTCTTTGCTACGAATTTGAATTACAGTATTTAGGCTGACTTTACATACTGCTGTTTTATATTATAGAATCGACAGAAGGCGAGAGCAGCGGGTCTGGGTCTCTGAAGCTGTCGGTGCAATACGCGGGCGGCGTGCTGGCCGTGCTGATCCTACACGCGCAGTCACTGGCACTCACCCCGCAGGGCCTGCCGCCCAACCCGTACGTCAAGGTCAGTACACCCCAACCCGTACGTCAAGGTCAGTACACCCCATACACTAGCTCACCCTGCCGCCCAATCCATACGTCAAGGTCAATACACCCCGTAAATTAGCTCACCCTGCCGCCCAACCCATACGTCAAGGTCAGTACACCCCATACACCGCCCAACCCATACGTCAAGGTCAGTACACCCCGTACACTAGCTCACCCTGCCGCCCAACCCATACGTCAAGGTCAATACACCCCGTACATTAGCTCACCCAGCCGCCTAACCCATACATCAAGGCTCACTCACCACGTACTAAAATTAACAATTTATTTCCAGGTTTACCTAGTGCCAGATCCAACCAAAGAAACGAAACGCAAAACTCGTGTACTCAAGCGCAACTCGCATCCATCATTTATGGAGATGCTCGAGTACCGATTGCCGATTGAAGTTGTCACGAACAGGAGCTTACAGGCCACAGTATGGCATTACGATTCATTGCAAGAAAACCAGTTCCTGGGAGGAGTGGTGATACCGCTGAACTCTCTGCCACTCCGGCAAGAGACCGTAGCGTGGTATCCGCTTGAGTACATCCCTCGGTAGCTAATACTCGCCCGCTCGGCGATATGGAGCACTGGCATTAAGTGATTTTAGCTCAATTTTAAAAGTGTATGAGACTACGTGAAAAGTTTTATATTGCATTTTCAACTTATAACTAAGTTGTTCGCGAGTGTACGTTGCTTAACTTCTGCGGGGTTACCATGCTTTAAACATTTTTTGAGGTAACCTTTTCTAGAAGAAACAGAGACAAAGCTATATGGGAGAAAGGGACAACGCTCTACAAGTAACATTGAAGCAAAACTTTGACGGGTAGTAAGGGCCCTGAATCCATTTATCAGGACAGATACCGAGACGCGATGTGCCAAAAAGGTCTCTATTTCTTAATTACTAAGTTATGAAGTGTTTGTATGGTCAAATACACCGATCACAAATAATGAATGCAAATTCAACTTTTTCAGTGAGAAATCAGCTTGACCTTACAATTTATTTTTATCTCGAGTTTCAAACAACGCAGTTAGAAAAGTTAGTTTTTCTTCATATTTTTATGTCAAAAAGTTGGCTGAAAACTAACCCTCGG
This sequence comes from Aproaerema taeniolella, assembly GCA_949987775.1. Taxonomy (NCBI): domain Eukaryota; kingdom Metazoa; phylum Arthropoda; class Insecta; order Lepidoptera; family Gelechiidae; genus Aproaerema; species Aproaerema taeniolella. Next base: position 11,216,063 of record OX465243.1, read on the forward strand.
CTGTGTAAGGAAATTACTCAAATCGGTACCTTAATAACTGTTTTTTGTAAATCTGTAAAATATCAACAAAACAAAGAGTGGTGCATAATATTATGTAAAATACTTTGCATGGAATATCGTTGTATTTTTAGAGCTAGAGTGTCCAACATTTTATGAATCAATTTTCAAAGTGCCAAATGTTATTGTTTTGCGTGGCCTTCTAATTAAAGGTTAAGTACGAAGCGAAAGGTTATCGGACATATTGAGGAAAAACTACATATCATATCAATTCAACTCTAATATCAAAATAGTGTGTAGTTGGCAATTGGCTGGTTCACTTAAAAGCCCTACATTCCAGAATTAAATATTTTTATATTAAAGCTTTATACTTTTGAGCTTATGTACTGAGGTGCTTTTTATGTCTGTTAGTCGATGTTTCAAATACCTAATTTACTTTTTTAATGAAATGCACAATTTTCCGCCTCTGTGGTGTTACAGAACTTCTATTTTTTTAAATCATCCTTAATAGTTTACCTATGAGATCTGAATGAAATGTTTTATTAACTTCCTTTAATTTATAAATATTTATCTGTCGATTATAAAGTAAAGCAAACTAAATAAGTTTGTCACTGTTTAGTTTACAGTAAATAATCGGCAGCAACGTCAATTTTATTATTTAAATTTAGTCGTTATTACCTGTGTTGTATGATAATAATATTTTATCCAATTACTTTAGTTAATTATTTATTGGTGTATCAATGTCGATAAAATTATGTCATTTTATATTTTAGAAAACATTTACGGAAATAAAATGTTTGATTAAAAATTGTGATCAAAAGTGACAGTTAAAAGGTTCTCTAATATGGTGTCAATTCAGCAATAAATGAAATAAATTGAACTGAGGTTTCATCATGATTTTAGTATTTTTTGTACATAAAAAAGTTATCTGCCCTCACCCGTGTTGTCACCAATGTTAAGGTAGTGTTCGATATAAGAATGGCTTCCAGATTGAGCTCAAAATATCAGTATTCAAACTGAGCTTGTAAGCGACTGACATTTTGAAATCTGTACAACTGTACATACATGTTAGATAGTTTTCTTTTTTATATTAACCTAGCATTTGAAACTATTCGGCCTGAGGAAACATAATAAGTAGTTGTTGTCTAATGCATATTGTAATGAAATTTAAATAAAATTGCTGTCATATTAATACAATCTTTTATTTCATGTCAAATGACCATATCTTTGTCTGGAGCTGTTTTTAGTAAGTAATTGTTGACACCGTACTCTCTGTTGGCTGTTCCGTCGTCGACGTAGTATGGTGGTAGTTCATTTGTGGCTAGATAGTAAATGCCAGGTTTGGAAAAGTTGGTCTTTGGACCGAGGAGGTTGGTGATGACGTTTCTTTGGTAGCAGGCGCCGTGTCTTGCACTGGCTACTGAGTCACATTGTACTGCGAGGAATTTCTCCGGGTTTTGCCAAGCGAGCATCCAGTAATAAGCCGCTCGCACGTGGCTGCACACTAAGAAGCAGGGCAGGATGAAATTCCCGGCCATTGCTGGCTGGTACTCACCTGCGAAATAGTCCAAAATGTTCGATTCGATACTGTTAATGCGAAAGATAGAGGATACTTCTACACGCTGCAAGGCTTGCGCGTGATGAGGCATTTGCGCGGATTGTATGCCTCTTGAACGCGGGTCTAGTAAGAAGTTCGCGGGTTTATAGTAACCCAAGTTTTTGCTACCATTGCACCCGCGCAAGTAGTCCGCGCCGCATTTTTACTTGGTCCCGCTACTTGCCTACGGTCTTAATCGGTCATCTTTATCTGCGACATTCTTTTGCGATATAAGTGACAATTACAATCTTGTCAAAATCTAAGCGAATGTTTTAAAACAATTGAACACAGGTAGCTTACCTCCATTTGCATAAAAATCAACTTGGGCGACCGCGTCGGCGATGCCGAAGCCGTCGATATTGGTGTGCAAGGCATCTGTCCTCTCGGCGGCGTCAGGCGTGAACCGCTCTGACGCAAGCAGGTTGCGGAAACAAGGGCCTGCTGGGTCTAGACCTGAAATAGAATTGATATGTAGTTCATATTTTACGTTGTTGTTTCTTGATGGCACTCCATATTATTACCAATGAAAGACATGATTTTATAAACAACTAGCTTTCCGCCTTTTACTTTTTAAATAAAAAGTATCCTATATACCTCAATTCATTGGAGCCCGAGATCTTTCCAACGAATGCAAAACCGTGGAAATCGGTTCGTGCGTTCTGGAGTTATAGCGTCAGGAAGGAAAACCCGACTTATTTTTATATAGTAGATAAACTTTATAAACAATAAACAAAATTTATAAACACTTATTTATAAACAATATTTTCTAATATTTGTACAACTACGCAGTGTACAGATTGTAAGGGACAGATTAGCAAAAACTGAAACCCTTAACTCAGACCAGCATTCTGAATGATTTTCCAGTGGAATTTTCCCCAGGATTTTTTTTTCATATTTTGTTTAATCTTTTCTGCTTTTTAATTACTTTATTTAATTAAAAACACTCCATTTTTCAATAAAAAACAAAGATAACACCAGCGTAACATACGGAAACTAGCCGAAATAAGCCTTAGAAAATGCTTATAACTTTTTATCGGAACGTCGAGTAAATCTGATACTTGAAGTTAGTTCTGGGTTAAATCCATAGACATAGATAAAATAAGTTATGTCAGTGGTGAAATCAGATCTTCGTTAGGTGGAGCCCTAACTACTGCATGCGATACGTGATCCTTTAATCGCTGGCCAAAACCGCTCGCGTCTTTCGAAAATGATTTTTCTTGGACGGACGAGTTTCATCACGATGTTTTCCTTCGCCGTTGAGCAAGTGATAAATAGAAATCCGTACATAAATCCGAAAAGACGAATTTAGTGGTAGGTACAAGCCCACACCAGGATTTGAACCCGCGACCTTCGGATTACAAGTCTGGCTCATTACCGAAATATTTAAAATAAATATTTAAGGGGGCTCCCACACAAAAAACGTGATTTTTTTGCTCGTTTTTATAGATAAGTCTGTCAGAGGCTGTATGTCATGAACCGTGATAGTTAGACAGTTGATCACAGATGATGTATTTCGGTTACCTCTATAACAATAAATACTAAAAAGTAGAATAAATTAAAAATTTAAGGGGGCTCCCATACAACAAACGTGATTTTTTTGCCGTTTTTATAGAGATAATTGTTTTTATAGAGTCCGATTCGCACTTGGCCAGTTTTATAGGTAATGGTACGGAACCCTTCGTGCGCGAATCCGACTCGCACTTGCCCGTTTTATTAATGTTCCATACAAACATTTCAAACTAGATCATCCGAAACATGAACATACGTTTAATATTTTAAAGGGAAATCGTTCCATTTACCTACTTGAAACTTTGGTATTAGGTAGTTACAAACACAATTTTCACTTCTCATGCTCGGAAAGTGCTTATTTGTGCAGCTTATAGGCTGCACAAAATCGATTTTTGTGTTCTAGAGCACAAAACGATCTACTATACGCTGCACAAAATCGTAGGCTGCACAAAATCGATTTTTGTGTTCTAGAGCGAGCACAAAACGATCTACTATAGGCTGCACAAAATCGCATTTTGTGCTCTAGTGCACAAAGTGATCTACTCATAAATGGGTCTATAGTAAGGCATAGAAAACTCCATACAGCCAAAATAATCAGAAGTTTAAAGATAAAATTTGTTATTATATGTTATTTTATTATTTCCTCGCAATCGAAGTGAAAAGCAGAGTTTATAACTCGTCCACAAAAACTCGTTTTGTGCACTTGTTGTAAAATCTACTATTTTCTGCGATTCTAAAACTCTTTCTAAGACTTTGAAAAAGAAAAATGATTTTATTTTTATTTTATGTTCTATTAACTGATTACGTAAAAAAATGGCCATTGATTGAAAAGTAACCCTGTACAGTAGTCGTTATACTAGTCGATTCCCTATTATGTAAGATGGGTATACGGCTATGTAGTTACTTAGGTAATATTGAGGCCTACAAAATCTTGGATTAAATAATAACATAAGTGGTTTAAACTTGAACATTGGCCTACAAATGCAATTACAGATTTCCTGCGAATGTAACAGGGTACCTATTACGATGATTAACTTACGCGTGGCTATTTATCATCAAAACGAATGGTAGGTATTGATTAATTTATATCAGCAACCTAGGTAGGTATGTACCAATTACAGAAATAATTTAACCTTACTATCTAGCTAGAAGAGCAATACATTTTTTAATACTCTGAAAAGACGGTTCCTGGGTTCGATTACCGATTGTTCAGAGCAAAGTTTGTGTAAAAAGCAGATGGTTATTATTACGTCTGGATCTTTTATGTCTTTATAGTTTGTATCTCGAGGGGCCCACGATTTATCGGAAAATTTAGTGTGGGCGTTTGAGTGTTCGGCGTTTATTTATAAAAAATATATATCTAGTAACTAAATAGTTAAGGTATATAATATATCAATTTTGAAAAGAATTCATAGTAAGTACCTCTGTGCAGCGACTGATCAAGAGTTCTTACCGCCCTAGGCTAATTATGAGGATGCGTCCTAGTGTTGCATACCTATCGATAGTTTGGCTATCGATAGTTGACCTTGAAAAACAGTAAGAATATCGATAGGGTATCGATACTATTGAATTCTAATAGTATCGATAAGTACTATCGATAGTTTGGTCTATTATCAATAGTATCGCAAACTATTGGCTATCGACACTATCGATAGTATCTATAATATCGATACTATCGATAACCCTATCGATGGTTTGATCTATTATCAATAGCATCGCAAACTATTGGCTATCGATAGTCCTTTCGTTATTTTTACTGTTTTTCAAGTTTGCGATAGTATCGATAGACCATCGATACTTTCTACTATTGGTTGCAACACTAACGCGCCCCCGCCAGGTGTGTTACGGAGACGGCCTAAAAAACGCGAGAACTAGGTTGCACTGTTTAAATTCCGAATTTCTCATTTTTTTAAATTTCAAAATTTATTGTTACAATCAGGGACTCTGAAGCGCATTTAGTTTTAGTGTTTTGTCTCGGTCTATTTGAAATATGTAGGGTAGATGCAATGATGCTAGATTAGTGCATGCGAAGACACGATTTTAGCGCGCCCCCCCCCGATCCTCGCGCCCTAGGCTGCAGCCTAATTTAGCCTAAGGGTTAATCAGGGCCTGCCTCTGTGTTTTTTTTCAGTTTCATCAAGTTCCACACCAAGGAATGGAATTATCTGCCTGCGTCGGTATTTCCGACCTCTTATAACCCGAATCTTTTTAAAGGTCGAGTGAATATGTTTCTTCTGGGTGAGCTTGCTTACAATCCCGAACGCATCCTCGCCCTTGTGCTAGATTGTGGTCAAGAGGTCACCCCATGTTAATTTTTAAAAAGTTCGCTTTTAATTGTCAGACAAATGAACTACTTACCTGTAAGTCTGGCAGGTTTTCTACCGGTGAGCTGTCGATATTTGACAGCTGCGAAAGATGCTATGTGAGCTCCGAGGCTGCCTCCAACCAGCTCCAACTGGCCAGGGGAGAGACCTCGCTTGGTCATCTCCGTCAAGAAGATGCCCAGGAGTTCCCCAAGAGGTTTTGTGATGCGTGCTGCCCTGGAACACCAATCATCTTTACTTCCTTACTTAATAGTTTTTGTACGTCATTCATTTCGTGACGTACACCTAATTTTTCCTGGTTAATTTTCTAAGGGAAAAAATTGCGAAAAGCAAATATTGACTATTGACTAGGTACAAATAGTACCTAGTCAATAATTTCGATTAAACGGTATCGTGATAGGTACCTTCTTTTTTCTAGAGATTTACAGTCGCCTGAATATTTAGTCTAGGTTTCCTCATGATGTTTGCTGTATCCGTAAGAACGAAGACTAATTACTTAATTTTAATTCGTTTTCTTTTTTGTGTTTATCTGATTTGTGCAATTGTATGTATACCCATCAGGCGCTGTTTATACACAAGCGATGTGGCACGGCGGTCAAAGCAACGTAAAATGATTCTTAAAATCTACGGAGCAAAGGTTTTTGTCGTGCGTCGCTCCGTTTTCAGGCGGCGGATGTCTCTTCGTGGTAATATTTTCGGGAAAAAACCTTTGCTCCGTAGCCATTAACATTCATTTTACGTTGTTTTGACCACCGCGCCACTGCGCTATACGTAACTCGTGTATAAACAGCGCCTTAGGTTCAGGGTACTTAACATCGCTAAAGCTAATTCTACTTACACAGGGTAAGTCCGGACCAAGATCGGGAATATTTCCACGACGATGAGATTCCGTCCTTTGGACAGCATCACTCCTGTTAACATCCTCACTAGGGGCGAAAAGGATGCGTCCATGTATCCACTTATCATCACCTGCAAGTAAATATACCTATAGTAATGTCTATTCTAGGTACTTACACATTATGTTTTTTACGTTTCCTTGAACAGTTTCTTCTACAATCATATTTATTTATTTAACCTAATGCACTAAAGGTACATGGGCGGACTTAATGCCTAATGGCATTATCTACCAGCCTACCTTAGGGTGATTGGGAGATTATCTATACTAATATTATAAAGAGGAACCAAGGGTCAAAGGGTGATTTATCTATACTAATATTATAAAGAGGAAAGATTTGATTGTTTGTTTGTGTGTTTGCATTGAATAGGCTCCGAAACTACTGGACCGATTTGAAAAATTCTTTCACCATTAGAAAGCTACATTATCCCCGACGGACATAGGCTATATTATATTTTCAAAAAAATTAGGGATCCTTACTGAAACTCAAATAATGTAACCTAAGGTGTAAAAAAATTACCTAAAATATTCTTTACATAGCGTGCGCTGCGTAAACTATTGATGACAGAATAAAATAATGTACTACGACTTTGCAGAACATATAAATATTTACAAAAAGTGTCGCGACAGCATATGTCTAACTATTGTAGTTATGCCACAATATGTGTTCTTTTATTTAAAAAAATAATTGAAATGCCGCCCGCTATATAATGCTCTTTATTTGTATCATGGTATTAATCCTTATCAAAATAAATAACTTCATATTCAAGACTGCTTTAATATCTTTATACAACTTTTTGAATTATGCAATTCGGACATTCCATTCAAAAGATATCATGAGTTTAAAAATGTAAGTATTAGAAAAAGTTTCGTGGTCGCCGCTCATCCTGCTCAGCTAGCTAGCTAGGCAGCACCTTATGCGATGCAGGCGTCACTGGGGTACGGGCCGTACGGGCGGGGAGTCAATATCAAGAAATGAAAAAAAAAAACTTCAGAAAGTTTAATAATATGTTATAAAATCAATCAATATCTACAGATGTGTATGCTGTATGACAGCAATGCAGACTGCTTTTCCAGTCTCGGTGGACATTCCCTCTACTGGTAATTTAGGTCCGTATTACCTAAATTACCAAGCTTGATATATACTTAAGTATTGATTGTCTCTTTCTTTAACTATCAAAATGACAAAGACGACTGCTGCTTAAGTATAGATCAGTCTGAGTCGCGTTCTATAATACGGACCTTAGATGCACATTGCATATGTGCTCAGAGCATTTCAAGCAATTAGAATACTCTCTTCGTATATGATAAATAATTGAATAAGGCTACCTATATGCTATTTTAGGTTTCAAACATTTATTTATTCATAACTTAATTGAAAGATTTAAATTTAATATCTTAGGTAATAAGCACAGCCAAATACAGATTACTCTGGATTAGCAAATATTCGTCTGTTTAAAGGTGTTTTTATCTATGTAACAAACATGATTGTGAAACATAGTGTTGCATTTCAAGAAACTAGATTATTTAATAAACTGCCAAAATATCTAAAGCAGTTGACTAGTAATGTTACATTTAAAAGTAAGTTGAGGGCCCTTCTGATAAGTAAATGTTATTATAGTATTGATGAGTTTATTAACGATAGTGAACTTTTATGACATGTTGACTGTATATTATTGAATTTTTCATTTAATTTTTTATTTTAACTTTTTTTTTTTTAGATTTATTAATTTGACATTGTATTCTTTCTTTTTTAATTAATGTAGTTTTAAGCACATATATTCAACACAATATGTTTATTGTTAAGAATTGTGAATAAAATAAATAAATAAATAAATAAATGATTATTCTATTCAGCTTACGTCTTTAGTAAGTAATTCAAATCAAAAAGTTGTATTTTTACAGCACCATTGTATTCTATGTATACCTTTCTGCAGCTTTTTATGTAATACCTATCAATGTCAAGTGTATAAGATCTCAACTTTTATTTGTTTAGTTAGGAATCATCAAAATGACGATGAACTTTACAGCACTAAGAAAGGATTTTTCTAAATTCTACCCCTAAGGGGGTGAAATGGGGGTTCAAAGTTTGTATGGAGAAAACATTTTTTTTGCACATTTTGATTCAAAACTTCGTCAAGATATACCCGAAGCAAATAAACGGACACGTGTTTCGCTATTTTTCAAAAATCATCCCCTAAAGGGTCAAGAATGAAACGGGTGACTAAAAGAGTTCTTTGCGCGAGCGAAGCCGCGGGGAAAAGCTAGTCTTCTATAAATATATAAAAGGAGAACCTGACTGACTGAATGACTGACTGACATATCAACGCACAGCCTAAACGGCTAAACGTAGGTACTTGAAATTTTGAAGGAACGTAGCTTAGGTACCGTAGAGGTGCACTAAGAAAGGAATTCCCGAAGTTCCCATGGGAACGGGAATTAGCGGGAAAATCCTTTTGTATGAAAAATCTAAACCGCTTAAGTTAGACGCTTGAAATTTGGCATGCAGGTACCTTAGTAAACTTAAAGCTTAGTTGCAACAGGATATTGCAAAATTCCCACGGGACCGGGAGTTAGCGGGAAAAAACTTTTGTGTGTAAAAATCGAAATCACGTAAGTAAGATAGATGTTTTCAATCTGTGTACTCTGTACAAAAAAAAATTAAAACGCAAACGAAGTTGCGGGCATCAGCTAGTTCTTTATATTTACTTGAGAGGGTACCTAACTAAATTTCCTACATAAATACTATATCCCCTGTGTAATAGATTGTTCAGATCCTAAGTACGTTAGTACTATTATTTATTCTGTGTCCTAAGTTCCTTTCCCAAAAAATACTACTTTTGTGGCCGTCTAGGTATTTCTTTTATTTATAAAATTTCAGTGTTGGTAAACCTTACGATTGACCACTATCCGAGCTTACACAGTAACAATACATATGTCGTATGTCAAGGTTTTTAAAGAATGTAGTGTTTAGAATAAAAAACAAGGTTGTAACATCAAAAGCTACCTGCAGCACTTAAACATCTCGAATTTGGAGATTACCTGCCGAAGGTTGACAGACTTGAAAGTTATTTATGTACTTATTATAATCATCAGAGTGGTTAACCACTTAATGCCAGAATGTGTAATCAAAATGTGAAAGACCTTATACTTAACTGTTTTGAAACGACGGATGTGTGGGGTATAGAATTTGTAACCACATTTGAAGAAAAGCTACAAAGGTACCTAGATGTAAAATGTTGTAACTTGCATTAATATTTTTGATTCTTGCTCACCGTGAAATATTTAAGTGACGAGATACT